>JARACY010005793.1:0-20273 GCA_029255725.1 Scrobipalpa atriplicella
ACATACAAACTGTCACTTGTTAGAAGGGACGACATGCTATCGCTTCTAGAAGGTCCTTGATCATACGTCAAGCTGATAAAAGACAAGAACAAAATACTATTGCTATCGCGTTCTCACACTCGCTCTGATTGGTCAATTTGAATTTGGCTCCATATTTAGGGATACCAGCTCTGTAGTGTGGCCATTCTAAAAAAATATTCCGTATTTTTCGGGAAGTTAATTTAAAAAATAAAATACTTTTTGCGCCGTCGCGAACATACTCCCGCCGTGCGTCGTCGGTAACGGCGGCGCATCTATTAAAGTGGAGCGACGGCTTTACCGAATACTAGATACTGCTTCTGGTCTGTACACAAACTGCTCGAACTATTCGGTTTCTGTGCTCCCGCCGGTATTGCAACGAAGTTATCTTCATCCAAGGCGGCGGCCACGGAGGTTTAGGTGAGGAACATGACTGTGCGGTGGGGGCCATGGCTGCGTCGGTAGGGGCCAATAGCTGCGTCGGTAGGGGCCATGGCTGCATCGCTGGTGGCCATGGCAGGACTGTCAAAGCAATGGCATCTCTTCCATCTGAACATGCAGCGTCGAAGTTTACTTGCTTCTTTCTGTATTCCGGTGGCGGATCCTCCCGCCGGTTTTGACGGCACTGGAATCGGAGAACATAGCTGAACATCACGTTGATGTCTGTTGGTACTTTGGTCAGATGTTGACTTAATCTCATTCGTTTTTTCAGTTAGCGACTGCGTGCGGCTGATCTTGTCTAAATAACAATGGAATTTCTTCGTAGTTAGCGGTTGACCGCTGGGGAATTGTGCATTTTGTTAATTTCTTCTTTTACGACGATTGATTCTATTTTTGACTGTGATTTTCTGTCTTTTTTTCCTCCATGATTTCTTGTATCTTCTCTTCTTTCTTGATGTCTTCTATCTTCTCGTCTTTCTTGATGTCTTCTATGTTCTCTTCTATCTTGATGTCTTCTGTCTTCTGTTGTTTCATGTTATTTTCTATGTTCTCTTTCTCTCTTGTCATTTTCAGCAATCCATTCTGTAGCTTCTGATTTTTTATCGGCGTATTTATCGAGTTGTGTTTCGAATTCTTCGTATGGTCTTGTGTATTTTCATTCTTCTGTTTTTCTAAGTCGTTTTCTATCTTCATGTTCTTCGATTCTTCAAGTTTTGGTTTTCTGTCTTGTTCATTCTTCTGGATTTCTGTTTTCAGGCTTCTAAATGGTCCAGTCTTCGGATCTTCAATCTTCATTTTTCTGTTCTGTTCTGTTTTCAGGTTACTATATTGCTCTTGCTTCATCTGCATTTCTTCCTTGTCTTCATTTGAAAATTCAACCGTTGTCCCACCTGGATTTTGACAGGGTCTGATTGCGGTTTAAACTGACTGTCCTGTAATTCTGAGTCTTCATCTTCTTTGTTTTCTGTGTCTCTGCTCTTCATGGCTTCAATCTTAATTTTTCGGTTCTGTCTTTCGAGTGCTATTCTGTTTTTTCTGGCTCTGACTAAGTTTTCTTCTGCTGGTGCTAATTCTTCTTTGTTTTCCGGCACTTTCTTTTAGAAGTCTTCGTGCTATCATATACATTTTCACGCTGTCTTATCTGTAGAGGCTTCGGTAATGAGAAAGGTCTTCTTTATCTTCCAGAACTTTCTTTTTAATGCTTTCAAATTCATCGATCTGTTTTTCAAATTCTTCGAATTTCAGGTTTATTATCTTCCGTTCCACTGCAAGTCTCTCGATATCGATAGGACGCTTGCTTTTCTCTGACAATTGCTATTTTCATCTCTGCTTCTTCTCTGGCACTTGCAATTTTCTTATCTTTTTCTTCTTTTGCAATTGCTATTGCCTTTGCTGCCTCATATCTAGCAGCTGCTACTTCCTTTTTCGGTAATTGCTGCTTCCTCTTTAGCGGCTGCTATTGCCTTTACTAGTTTCTCTTCAATGATTGCAGCTCTTTCTTTAGCGGCTGCTAGATATGAGGCAGCAAAGGCAATAGCAATTGCAAAAGAAGAAAAAGATAAGAAAATTGCAAGTGCCAGAGAAGAAGCAGAGATGAAAATAGCAATTGTCAGAGAAAAGCAAGCGTCCTATCGAATCGAGAGACTTGCAGTGGAACGGAAGATAATAAACCTGAAATTCGAAGAATTTGAAAAACAGATCGATGAATTTGAAAGCATTAAAAAGAAAGTTCTGGAAGATAAAGAAGACCTTTCATTACCGAAGCCTCTACAGATAAGACAGCGTGAAATGTATATGATAGCACGAAGACTTCTAAAAGAAAGTGCCGAAAAACAAAGAAGATTAGCACCAGCAGAAGAAAACTTAGTCAGAGCCAGAAAAAACAGAATAGCACTCGAAGAACAGAACCGAAAAATTAAGATTGAAGCCATGAAGAGCAGGAGACACAGAAAACAAAGAAGATGAAGACTCAGAATTACAGGACAGTCAGTTTAAACCGCAATCAGACCCTGTCAAAATCCAGGTGGGACAACGGTTGAATTTTCAAAATGAAGACAAGGAAGAAATGCAGATGAAGCAAGAGCAATATAGTAACCTGAAAACAGAACAGAACAGAAAAATGAAGATTGAAGATCCGAAGACTGGACCATTTAGAAGCCTGAAAACAGAAATCCAGAAGAATGAACAAGACAGAAAACCAAAACTTGAAGAATCGAAGAACATGAAGATAGAAAACGACTTAGAAAAACAGAAGAATGAAAAATACACAAGACCATACGAAGAATTCGAAACACAACTCGATAAATACGCCGATAAAAAATCAGAAGCTACAGAATGGATTGCTGAAAATGACAAGAGAGAAGAGAACATAGAAAATAACATGAAACAACAGAAGACAGAAGACATCAAGATAGAAGAGAACATAGAAGACATCAAGAAAGACGAGAAGATAGAAGCATCAAGAAAGAAGAGAAGATACAAGAAATCATGGAGGAAAAAAAGACAGAAAATCACAGTCAAAAAATAGAATCAATCGTCGTAAAAGAAGAAATTAACAAAATGCACAATTCCCCAGCGTCAACGCTAACTACGAAGAAATTCCATTGTTATTTAGACAAGATCAGCCGCACGCAGTCGCTAACTGAAAAACGAATGAGATTAAGTCAACATCTGACCAAAGTACCAACAGACATCAACGTGATGTTCAGCTATGTTCTCCGATTCCAGTGCCGTCAAAACCGGCGGAGGATCCGCCACCGGAATACAGAAAGAAGCAAGTAAACTTCGACGCTGCATGTTTCAGATGGAAGAGATGCCATTGCTTTGACAGCCCTGCCATGGCCACCAGCGATGCAGCCATGGCCCCTACCGACGCAGCTATGGCCCCTACCGACGCAGCCATGGCCCCCACCGACACAGTCATGTTCCTCACCTAAACCTCCGTGGCCGCCGCCTTGGATGAAGATAACTTCGTTGCAATACCGGCGGGAGCACAGAAAACCGAATAGTTCGAGCAGTTTGTGTACAGACCAGAAGCAGGTATCTAGTATTCGGTAAAGCCGTCGCTCCACTTTAATAGATGCGCCGCCGTTACCGACGACGCACGGCGGGAGTATGTTCGCGACGGCGCAAAAAGTATTTTATTTTTTAAATTAACTTCCCGAAAAATACGGAATATTTTTTTAGAATGGCCACACTACAGAGCTGGTATCCCTAAATATGGAGCCAAATTCAAATTGACCAATCAGAGCGAGTGTGAGAACGCGATAGCAATAGTATTTTGTTCTTGTCTTTTTATCAGCTTGACGTATGATCAAGGACCTTCTAGAAGCGATAGCATGTCGTCCCTTTCTAACAAGTGACAGTTTGTATGTAGCTATCTCACTCTAAGTTACCACTGAATGAATGAATCTACTTGACGTTTCGAGATACGATGTTGCCAGTTATTTCCCGAAAATTCTACAGTACCGAGATTGGACTATATAAGCGGCGGTGAAGACCGCGGCAAGCATACAGTTTTCGATACAGTTTTCGAGACAGTTTTCCGAATACAGTTCCGATCAGACAGTAGTGAGAAGAAATAGTGGTGTGGACAGCGAATAGAATAGTAATAGTGTTTCCGTGATACAGCATACAGTTTTCAATACAGTTTTCGATACAGTTTTCGAATCAAGTTCCGAAAGGTGATCCGAAAAGTGAGAAGAATAGTGAACAGTGAACAGTATAGAAGCAGTGACAGTATAGAACAGTGTTTCCGTGACAGTCCGTGAATAGTTATCGATAGACAGTTTCCGTGATCGCTTCCGTAATAGTTTCCGTTTCGTATACAGTTTTCGAAATAGCTTCGAATCGAACAGTGATCCGAAAGTGGAAAGAATAGTGAACAGTGAATTACAGTGCTTTACAGTGAAAGTGTGTAGTGCCGTTTATAGTTTAATCCGTGAATATTTCAGTTTTCGCGCCGTTCCGTTTGACAGTGTTGCCAGATAGTTCCGTATTCAGTTTTTGGTAGAATTTCCGTTTCCATTCGTTCATTTTGACAGATCGTTAAATAGTGTTGCCAGATTGTGTAATAGTGTTGCCAGTAATTTAGTGTATAGTTTTTTAGTAGTTTTCCGTGAATAAATATACAGTCCATTTAAATTATAGTTTTATCTCGTGTACATTGGGTAGGCACGTTTTGGTTACGCCAAGCACTATCCCGTACACCTTAACTGACGAGCGTGCATGAAACGATTGATGAGTGTAGATGAAGCGAAAGAAGTTTGCAAGGATCGTAACAAGAGGAAGGATGTGATCTCTGCCTACCCCTCCGGGAAAGAGGCGTGATGTTATGTATGTGTGTGTGTATCCTATCCATTCATTTCTCGCCTTCAGTTAGAGAAGAAATTGAACAAGCAAGTGGTACTCAGGACGATCTTTCTTGCTTCGAAAGGCACGTTTACAAGAGTAGCACGGACTAGTTAAACTGAAGACAAGAGCGGGCGAAGTCGCGGGAAAAATCTAGTATTAATTTATAGGTATAACCGTTACCCTCAACATTTAAAGGCGATATATGGAGGTTAACTAGTCTACTACAACTACACATATACAGGGTGTTAAAACTTTGTACCTATATGTCATGTATCGAATCGAACCTACGATCTACGGATCGAGAACAATACACAAAAAAAAACGAAAAGGCAGATGGAGAAAATAAAGTTATAAGTTACTAAATAACGGGTGTGAAATAAACTTTAGGGTGTGATACTATACTACCCATGAAACTGAACAACTTTCCCTAAGTAACATAGGTCAAAATATAAATAAAAAAATTGGTCCTTCCGTGGACCTTCCATACAAAATTACTGAAGCCGTTGACAATTTTTTTTCTCCAATATTTCGACATAATGTTCCTTGCTGAGAGTTGTCCAGTTTCATGGGTATAGTAACATCCTAAAGTTTGGTCAGGTATTTATTTTACTAAAATACTCGTCATCTATATTTTCCAAGTTTTTAACCAGCAATTTTGAAGATAAAGGGAAATAATATTAAAAAGTACCCGATACTGCAAGGCATCGATACTTTTTTCCGATATCGATACCGGTATCGATACTTTTGATCCGATACTGGTATCGAGTATGGTATCGATACTTTCGTTTCGATACCTGGAGATGTGGCGGAAACGGTCATTGTTATGACGTTGATAGCTCTGCCTACCTCATAGGGGATATAGGCGTGATTTTATGTAGATTGACTTGACTATGTATAATTTTTTATAATAGTTCTACCGGCACCTTTGTATAAGCCATATGTGTCGATATAAAATGTAGAAAGCCGTTATATCTGGGCCAAGTGCAACCGACTATATGGGCGTGTGGTGTATTTACATTGTGTATAAGGTGACAATGTTACATACTAATGTATGTAATAAAAACTTTATTGTTATTGAAAAAAGTAGAAAACGCACTTTCTTGGCAGCACGCTCTGCCTTTTTCTAACGATATGTGTTGTGCGTAATCTACTGCTTTTCTTAGGGGGGCTATACTATAATAACAATACTATGCAAAATTGTGTCTAAATAAGATCACGCATCTTTCTGGACTACGGTTTATATTTTTTTACGGTTATTATTTTTTTGTTCTTGGCACAAGGTTCTTGGCAAAGGGAAAAGTTACACAACACGGACGAACTTTGTGACTTACGACCTTTTAGAATAAATCATTTTTCAAAAAAAATATTTCTCTGGAAAGAAAAGGATAATTCGACAAAGTTACAATGAAAAGTCTCAAAAAAAGTGATAATCTATCCATAAATCAATTAAGGCCCGTATTTATAATCAGCACTCAAGAGTGACAGCTAGTTTGAGTTCGTATCAGAAATGTCATTGCAGTACAAAAACGACCTGTCAAATCCAGACTTAAAATTGCTCTCAATCTTGAGATCGCTTCATAAATACGAGCCTTAAAGTTTCATGTTAAAATAGTGAGGTGTCATGGATTACAGCAATAAGTTCTTCAATCAGAACTTTGCTGTATTAGCAATTTCTACTTATGTTTTTACTAACTAAAGGTTTATCTACGACACAGAACCTTTAAAGCCCAATGCAAGGTAAGAAAGGGCATCGACCTCTAACTCTAAACACTCTAAAGTTTATTTAGAGGGCACCATGCTCAAAGAAAAAATGACACTAGTTACCTAATGCGAGAACTGTGACAAGTGACTCGTGATCGAAGTGACTTTGAATCTGTTTTCTGCGAATAAGAAAGGAGAAATCTAGAGTGTATTTAATACATACATACATAAATCACGCCTTTATCCCTAATGGGGTAGGCTGAGCGTCAAACGACCCAAACAACGGTCGTTCCGCCACGTCTGACAAGTTTTGAGGGTTGTTTAAGATTTTATTTATTTATTTATTTATTGAAGTAAGATAGAACTGTATATTGAATAGAATAGAAAAATCTTTATTTGTCGAATTATCCTTTCTTTCCAGAGAAATATTTTTTTGAAAAATGATTTATTCTAAAAGGTCGTAAGTCACAAAGTTCGTCCGTGTTGTGTAACTTTTCCCTTTGCCAAGAACCTTGTGCCAAGAACAAAAAAATAATAACCGTAAAAAAATATAAACCGTAGTCCAGAAAGATGCGTGATCTTATTTAGACACAATTTTGCATAGTATTGTTATTATAGTATAGCCCCCTAAGAAAAGCAGTAGATTACGCACAACACATATCGTTAGAAAAAGGCAGAGCGTGCTGCCAAGAAAGTGCGTTTTCTACTTTTTTCAATAAACAATAAAGTTTTTATTACATACATTAGTATGTAACATTGTCACCTTATACACAATGTAAATACACCACACGCCCATATAGTCGGTGCACTTGGCCCAGATATAACGGCTTTCTACATTTTATATCGACACATATGGCTTATACAAAGGTGCCGGTAGAACTATTATAAAAAATTATACATAGTCAAGTCAATCTACATAAAATCACGCCTATATCCCCTATGAGGTAGGCAGAGCTATCAACGTCATAACAATGACCGTTTCCGCCACATCTCAGGTATCGAAACGAAAGTATCGATACCATACTCGATACCAGTATCGGATCAAAAGTATCGATACCGGTATCGATATCGGAAAAAAGTATCGATGCCTTGCAGTATCGGGTACTTTTTAATATTATTTCCCTTTATCTTCAAAATTGCTGGTTAAAAACTTGGAAAATATAGATGACGAGTATTTTAGTAAAATAAATACCTGACCAAACTTTAGGATGTTACTATACCCATGAAACTGGACAACTCTCAGCAAGGAACATTATGTCGAAATATGGAGAAAAAAAAATTGTCAACGGCTTCAGTAATTTTGTATGGAAGGTCCACGGAAGGACCAATTTTTTATTTATATTTTGACCTATGTTACTTAGGGAAAGTTGTTCAGTTTCATGGGTAGTATAGTATCACACCCTAAAGTTTATTTCACACCCGTTATTTTAGTAACTTATAACTTTATTTTCTCCATCTGCCTTTTCGTTTTTTTTGTGTATTGTTCTCGATCCGTAGATCGTAGGTTCGATTCGATACATGACATATAGGTACAAAGTTTTAACACCCTGTATATGTGTAGTTGTAGTAGACTAGTTAACCTCCATATATCGCCTTTAAATGTTGAGGGTAACGGTTATACCTATAAATTAATACTAGATTTTTCCCGCGACTTCGCCCGCTCTTGTCTTCAGTTTAACTAGTCGTGCTACTCTTGTAAACGTGCCTTTCGAAGCAAGAAAGATCGTCCTGAGTACCACTTGCTTGTTCAATTTCTTCTCTAACTGAAGGCGAGAAATGAATGGATAGGATACACACACACATACATAACATCACGCCTCTTTCCCGGAGGGGTAGGCAGAGATCACATCCTTCCTCTTGTTACGATCCTTGCAAACTTCTTTCGCTTCATCTACACTCATCAATCGTTTCATGCACGCTCGTCAGTTAAGGTGTACGGGATAGTGCTTGGCGTAACCAAAACGTGCCTACCCAATGTACACGAGATAAAACTATAATTTAAATGGACTGTATATTTATTCACGGAAAACTACTAAAAAACTATACACTAAATTACTGGCAACACTATTACACAATCTGGCAACACTATTAACGATCTGTCAAAATGAACGAATGGAAACGGAAATTCTACCAAAAACTGAATACGGAACTATCTGGCAACACTGTCAAACGGAACGGCGCGAAAACTGAAATATTCACGGATTAAACTATAAACGGCACTACACACTTTCACTGTAAAGCACTGTAATTCACTGTTCACTATTCTTTCCACTTTCGGATCACTGTTCGATTCGAAGCTATTTCGAAAACTGTATACGAAACGGAAACTATTACGGAAGCGATCACGGAAACTGTCTATCGATAACTATTCACGGACTGTCACGGAAACACTGTTCTATACTGTCACTGCTTCTATACTGTTCACTGTTCACTATTCTTCTCACTTTTCGGATCACCTTTCGGAACTTGATTCGAAAACTGTATCGAAAACTGTATTGAAAACTGTATGCTGTATCACGGAAACACTATTACTATTCTATTCGCTGTCCACACCACTATTTCTTCTCACTACTGTCTGATCGGAACTGTATTCGGAAAACTGTCTCGAAAACTGTATCGAAAACTGTATGCTTGCCGCGGTCTTCACCGCCGCTTATATAGTCCAATCTCGGTACTGTAGAATTTTCGGGAAATAACTGGCAACATCGTATCTCGAAACGTCAAGTAGATTCATTCATTCAGTGGTAACTTAGAGTGAGATAGCTACATACAAACTGTCACTTGTTAGAAAGGGACGACATGCTATCGCTTCTAGAAGGTCCTTGATCATACGTCAAGCTGATAAAAAGACAAGAACAAAATACTATTGCTATCGCGTTCTCACACTCGCTCTGATTGGTCAATTTGAATTTGGCTCCATATTTAGGGATACCAGCTCTGTAGTGTGGCCATTCTAAAAAAATATTCCGTATTTTTCGGGAAGTTAATTTAAAAAATAAAATACTTTTTGCGCCGTCGCGAACATAAGGGTACTCCTGACCTAACATTTCTCTAAAAATGAGTGGATGGAGACGAAAAAAAATATTTGTATCAAGCCCAGTAGCCTACTTCCGGAACCGGAAGGCAATAAACTAAACTAAGTAAATTCTCCCGCCATAATTACAACCGTTACACCGACCACTTACAAGCTATTTAGAGCTCCGTTTTGTCCGCGTTTTGTTCCAAATGGGCTCTTACACCGGTAATACTGAGTTATTATGTCACAATAAATAGTTTTGACGGTCAATAACCGTGTGGTCTCGGTCGCTGCGCTCATTTTACATTAAAACTTGTATATATTCACTTTCACTTTACCTCTCTTCTTGCATTTTAGCAAAGATCCTTTACACTAGCGACATCTGTTGTGCAGAGCTTGAACTGAAAATTAGCGACATCTAGAATGTAGTAGAAGAACCAAACTGTAAAGTGACATCTGTTGATGAGTAGAATTTGAATCTGAATCTAAAATAAAACCTAGAAATAAAAACTCCATGATTCGGTAACACAATGGAAGGAAGAACCAAGCAGGTTTTGTTTGTTGTTTATTTTTTTAATTTTGCTTAATTTCTGAACGCAACTTAATTTGACATTCAATGTCATTGTGATAAGGATAACCTCTAAACTTTCGTGATAGTTTTCTCTTGGTTTTTTATTTATTTCAAGCAAAATGACTATCATTAAGGTTGCAGATGAACAGGAACTAATAAGTAAACTTACAGAATACGTACAGAAAGTATCCAATGAAGCTATACACAATAGGGGAAAGTTTTTTGTCGGCCTCTCCGGTAAGGGCTTTGAAAAGTTATAAATTGTAATTTATTCTATTGTTTCATGCTTTTTCATTTAAAATGTAAGTCCAGATTTTAAGCATGAATAACATACATTTTTATTCCGCAGGAGGATCAGTTCTAAAATACCTCTGCGAAGGGCTACCCCGATTGCAAACGGAATGGGACAAATGGATACTAGCGTTCTGCGACGAAAGAGTAGTACCAGAGGACAGTGAGGATTCGACATTTGGAGTTTATAAGAGAAATCTCATTCCGAAGATTTCTCTGAAAGAAAACCAGTTTGTCACTTTAAAGCAAGGAGTATCAGGTATTTTAGTAGTGAGATTATCATTTAGAACTTTGCCAAAACAATAGAGACTGAACTTTGACCTCAATGAAATTGAATAGTAAACTCTATTTACGATGTTTATTGATGATGCAACATATAAGCCCCCAGGCACGGAAGGATAAGATATACTTGATTCTTGATTTTCAGCTGAGGAAGCAGCAAAAGACTACACAGAGAAGCTAAAAGCTCAATTCAATTGCGATGAGTTCAAGTTTGATTTATTGCTGCTAGGCATGGGACCAGATGGTCACACCTGCTCACTGTTCCCTGGTCATCCACTGCTCAATGAAACAATGTTACAGGTTAGAAACGGCAATAATTTTCAAAGCTTTTTAATGCAGACAAAAGTTGTTACCTGCCTCCTTCACAAGTTTAAATTAGTAATAAATTGCAGTCATTCACTTACATTTTAAACAGAATCAACGACATGGCGAAGTGAGGCATATACCTTCTATGTAACAACCTAACAGCCAGATGAAGGCGATTCGAAAGTTCGGAAACATGTTGTTGATTATTATGACTAAAATGTACCTATATTAATTACCACAATTAATAATAAATTAGTTAATTCACATACCAGGAGACAAATTTTTTTTTTACATTCGTCTGCTATCTTACCTATTCACTCTTGTCTTAGGCCCAGGTTATACTTATAATGCCCTTTAATGAATATTCCAGGTGGCCCCCATAATGGATTCCCCAAAACCGCCACCTGCCCGGATCACCCTAACATATCCAGTCATAAACAGCGCAAGGAACTGTATCTTCGCGATCAGTGGAGCAGGGAAGGCTGAGATGATCAAGGTACATTAAAATTAATATTACAAACAATGCTTTTACAATTATTTCTAATTCTACTTCCATTACGGACTGGTAGCGAAAAAATATCTATTTGCATCTATTGGTAAGTATTTTGGTACATATGATTTTTCTAGAGCCAAAAAAGCTTTCGCTGTGTTTGTCAGCGTTGGCGTTGCATGAAAATCCGTCACTACATGCAATATTATTATTATTATTATTTAATAGCAGGCAGGCAGTTGAGACAACTGTTAGTTGCCTGTATCAATATAAATAAGGAAAACTGACGCGCAGATTGTTAATACTCTGCCTGCCATGTTAAAGATACAGGCGAGATTCTATGTATGTTATGTCGTTTATCGCAGGAAGTATTATGTTAGTATTGAACTGATTGCGCCAATATAATGAACTCTGAAAATCAGCTAAAGATAGGAGAAATCTCAGGTTAATTTCATAGATTACCTTAATTTTCTTATTTTCCAGCGTATACTAGTGGACTCTGAAGATTTACCCGCGGGCAGAGTGAAACCGGAGAGCGGTGGCCTCTACTGGATAGTGGACAAGGCTGCCGGCGTACATTTGTGATATCCAGAAACTTGCTTTTGTAATATTCGGTAAAAAAAACTACAGTGGGATACATTTCTGAAGTGAAAGGTCCAGAATGTATGAGAAAGGTCCTGAAACTGTATAAATGGTTACTGTTGTACATTTATAAGCATTCCTTTTAAAGCTTACGTGGTGTTTGAATAATTCTAAATTTTATATGTTCTGTATGTACATACATTCCTGTTTTGTAATAAAATTGTATGTTAATTATATAGTTTTATTTCAAAGCCGAACAAGAATCATCCGGTGCTTATTCAGGACGCACTATTACTAATTCTAATTCTTAGTAGCGCTGTCACTTTCTTATATTTGACATAAGAACAGGATAGCAAACAAACACGTGACTTTGACATTCCTAATCTGACATAAGACTGCTTCGTAAAATTAGATTAGGAATGTCAAAGTCACGTGTTTTTTTGCTATCCTGTTCTTATGTCAAATTTAAGAAAGTGACAGCGCTACTAAAAATTAGTAATAGTGCGTCCTGAATTAGCACCATGTAACTAAACTGAGCAAACTAAAATTTGGTAATTTAAATGTGAGATCGATCAATAAAACAATGTGTCAAGTTCCAATATGTGTATTCCCTCACTCTCCTCCATCTTGGATCGAGATCAATCGCATTCTTCACATTAAAAATGACCTCGACAATAGTATTACAACAACATTCTCAATATAATTATAGTGTAATTACAAAGTCTGTTTTTCAACTAAATACAAAAAGGTCCGGCGCGCATAGCGTACCAAACCTCACATATACATAACCGCGACGTCGTATATAAACAGATATACATAGCACTACAGACTCCTTTAGGACCACTTGTTCCACCGATAGTACAAAATATATCCCATTTGTACCACCACTACTTCTCGGTGGTACAAATAGAATATATATACCTGGTGTAAGGGACAGCATCCCGCAAACTGATAGGGGTTGCTCAGTCAACGATACCACATATCACCAGGTTTTTTTTTTTCAGGAAATGAATTTGTTTTTCCATACAAATTGTCTGATCGCTGTGGTCCTGAAAAAAAAAAACTGAGCAACCCCTATAAGTATGCGGGACGCTGTCCCTTACACCCCGTAGGTATGTACCATTTGTACCACCTGTGGTACAACTCGGTGGTACTTCTGGTCCTAAAGGTACAAACTACCGGGACCGGGGCGCGGGGCGGACAAGGGGCCGGGCCGTAAGGGACACGGAATTCAACTCTATACGCATTAAAACTAAGCATAATCTCGATTCACTATGATTTTAAACAAATATAAAACTAAAAACACGCGCCGCCCGGCCAAGAAAACACTAGAATTAAAACAAATCGATATAAAGTGTTTCTCCATCGAATTTCTTTATTTTATTTTACAATAATCAGTAATTAAAAAAAAATAGGTACAAGTTTGTTTTTATTTAAATTACTATATTATGTATACAGTCAGAAAGGTACACGAAGAAAAACTTAACAGTGAAAAACTTTCGCCCTTATCGGATATTCGCGAAAAATCTATCATTTATCTATATCAAAACTTTTCTATACAGTCTGTTTAATTCTTTCACGAATATCCAAGTTGTTAGACCAAAGTTAGTTCAGTGAGATTTTCGTTGAATACTAGATAAAATATTACACTTAAATTTTGAGTTCCGCTTTTTGAGCACGATTAGATAAATTGGATTTTAGTAAGAGGATTTTTGGCAGATCTCAATAATTAAGTCAACACATCAAGTATTTAGTCGGTGACTACGCAAACCGACATTTCATATACAGTATACATAAAGTAGAACCGACAGAAGACCATTAGAAAATTACATTGTTAGTTAAAATTGGTCTTCTGTCCAAAAGGAGACCGATTTTTTTTCAACCTACTTTTAGGCTCCAGTTTTTATTTTTTCAGACCAAATTGAAATATCAATTTTAACACGACCAATTTTCGCAAAATATGATTGCTAAATAATATTGGCTATTGCTAAATCTATTTTGGTAAATAAGCACCTTTTATGAGAAAAAAAAAACAAAATGGCGTCTCAAAAATTGGAACCTAACAGCTGATTGGAATAAAAGGGCTGAGGCGTAGGCAGTTGGTTCAAAATTTGTTAAGGCGTTAAGAAAAAATAATTTCAAACAGATAATTAATACTGGTTTACATATAGGGGCTTTTACGGCTAATAATTCACTGGTAATATTTTCTTGTGATCCGATACTGCCTACCTCAAAAGTTATCACAAATAACACTGGATATAATCCTATCTCGACAACTATATCCAGTCTTATTTGTCAACGTCCCCATTTTCGATCTATGAATACTTTCGGAGTGCGATTTCAACTTGACCCAAAGAAACATCAGTCGGAGACAAAGTTCCATCGCATCCAAAGAGTTTTTGATGTTAAAATTCGACTATCATTGGATTTACATTATACTGAAGTGAGATGCAATAATGTACATCTAATAAAAGTCAAAAATGTGTGTCGACGCTCTCTCCTCGACTCGTAATGATACACAAGACGAAACCGCGTTTTTTATCTCAAACAATTGTTATAGGAGTAAGCGAGATAGATAGACTAGAGACTGTTTTATACAGGGTGTTAATTTAATTGTGTGCCATAGCTTAGGGGGTGTTTCAGTAACGTAAAAGGAGCCCATAAAAATATTTTTAAAAAATCAAACTCAGAAAATAAAAAAATCAATTGTCTGTATTTAATATGATTCCAAGAGCTGCGTCTGGCTCTCGCGCTAAAACCAAACCCGCGCGATTCGCTATCATTGGTCGATTGGTTATAGCGCGGCGGCCATACGCAACTCTGGGAATCATTATGAATACCTACCGATTATTGTTTTTCTTATTTTTTGAGTTGGATTTATTTTTTATGGGCTCCTTTTACGTTACTGAAACACCGCCTAAACTATGTCACGCAATAAAATTAACACCCTGTATATAATAAAATCATTTTCATTTTGATTCGCGTGCCAGCACGCTCGAACGATTGACCATAGAGTTAATATTGAAAAGTATAATCATACGCGTGTTTCGTTGTCTCTGTCGTTACGGGGCGGAGTGAGTGAGAGGTCGGAGCAATTGACTGCGTTGTGGGCTGCCTTACTATGTACATGTGTCATTGCGACTGTGTGTTGGGTGCCTGCGGACAACGAATGAAACTAAATAAATATCTATTTTGTAACCATAAATAAACGCTATTTGACTACTAGTCAAATCAGCAACTTTTTATGAAATGTCAAAAACGATTTTTTTGTGTTAAAATACAGGCTTGTGACGTCACTGGCTTGGCCGGCCTTGCCGCACGCCCGTATTTTAAAGGAAGCCGTCGTGCCGCAAGAGCCGCGCGTGGCATTCGCCGGCAGTGCCGGCGGCCATGCCGGCAGCATAGTGTGTAGGAGCTTTTAGATGTATATTTTTTTATAATTTTCCATTAATTCGTTTAGGAGAAATATCCTTTTTAAAACAACCATTTGCCGGTAGGAATCATGTATTTACCTGTTCGTCTAGTTGGGCGCCCAGTAGGACTGGCTGTATGTGGGCTTGCTCGCGGGCTTCGCTGCGTTGGCCCGACCGCCTCCTGAGCCGCTCTCCTGCAGAAACGAATTCATTAGTCACGATATTATTCTGCCAGACACGAAAGCAAAAAAAAACACCCATTATGTCTTTCGAATAACATCTGTCGAAGGCATAATTTCATTACTACTTCATCGAAAACAGCACCTCAAGCGTTGACGTAAAATGCGAGTTGAAAACGCACCAGTGTAATAACCCGAAAACTCGCACACACCGCTGTTTTTATGACAAAGACAAACAAGTATAAGTATGTACAAGCCATTAGGAATATTTTATGTTCATGTTAGTAATTTGGACTTTAACAATTTTTTTTCTATACATTCTCAACATGTATCACACTCTACTGAGTGTGATTCACGATACTTCGTGTTATCATCAGGTAAAATACTCAGATAAATTACCTACATAAATACATGCAACAAAAAGGCGGGTGCGGGCATTATTTCAATTAATAAGGCATTTCTCTCAAAATCTAAATAGATTTGATTATAATTTATTTGGTGTAAGATAAGAAAAATATTAACAAAACACTCATTTCACTAGTTCCACTGAAAATAAGTTTTTTTTTTTTAAATACTGCCTGATGATGAAGTGACGAAACCGGTCGCCAAATAAATTATATATTCAGTGGACTAGTGAAATGAGTGTTTTATTTTAAATTAACATGGAGTTCCATCAAGAAATTATGACACAAAGTATAACATACCTAAGAAAAATATGTTTTTGAAAGAAAAATGCCTTATTTATAATTTTCACAAAGTAAGATGATCACAAAAATCATCTAAAACAAATAAATATGAATGTAAATGACATACAAATAAATACTGGGCGTGACCCCCTTGTAAATAAATATAAATATAACCAGTTTTTAAATTATCATGAGATCACACCCAATATTCATGCAAATACATGCTAACATTTAAATACTACATAGACATATAGATAGATACAACTTGATCAGATAAAGATAGCATTGGAACAAGTAACACCTCAGTTTTATAACGGTTTAGTAACACCTCAGTTTCGTAACGGTTTGTTAAAACTCTCACTTTCGTAACTGTCGTTACCTCAGTCAGTTTAATAACGGTTTGATAAAATCTGTTTCATAACTGTTTGTTAAAATAAAACCCTCACTTTCGTAACTGTCGTTACCTCAGTTTAATAACGGTTTGTTAAAGTCTCAGTTTGATAACTATTTTTTAAAACCCTTACTTTCGTAACTGTCGTTACCTCAGTTTAATAACGGTTTGATAAAGTCTCAGTTTCATAACTGTTAAAATAAAACCCTCACTTTCGTAACTGTCGTTACCTCGGTTTAATAACGGTTTGTTAAAGTCTCAGTTTCATAACTGTTTGTTAAAATAAAACCCTCACTTTCGTAACTGTCGTTACCTTGGTTTAATAACGGTTTGTTAAAGTCTCAGTTTCAAAAATATTTGTTAAAACCCTCACTTTCGTAACTGTCGTTGCCTCAGTTTCAAAAATATTTGTTAAAACCCTCACTTTCGTAACTGTCGTTGCCTCAGTTTCATAACTGTTTATGAGTAGCTTATTATTTCGTTTATATCTTCAGCATGGCAAGAAAGAGTAGAAATATTTTTTTACTTATAAAATATCAACAATTCGAGATCTTTTGTATCGAAAAATTGGGTGAAATAATTTTAGCTTTTGTTTCAACTTTTTCCAACACTATTGTTTATCTGCCCAAGCGTTACACGTGTAACTTACCCGCCTATTATGACTACTGCTCACCCGAGCATCCATCTACAAACGAAAGCAAACTCTAAGAATATTATAAATTATAACTAAAATCACATCACACTAAAATAAAATTCTCATGCTATATTGTTGAAAGTACTTTTTGATGGCAACGCGTTTCGAATTTTTGATTAAATGTTGGCTCATACTCAGTTAATTAACATGGCCTTGCTCTAATGCGATGATGATGAACTCTGATGCTCTTAAACGATGTATGGGCCAAATTTGAGAAAGATTTCTACTTTCGTGACATGATTCTTACGCGTATGATGTTCAGAAGATAATTACATTAAAATAATGGGAGACTTCATCACTCAGGCGACCAGTGTCGATCTTATAACCTTTAAAACCCTGAATTTAACTTATTTGAACCTCGGTTCGAAAAAATACAACTGGGAATGTTTATTCCAGTTTTTTCTTCTTCTTGTCGATGGTTCAAATCGATTTAGACCAGTTTATTATTTTCATTTATTAAGTTTATAATTCGAAACGCACTGCATCGAATGCTCTCGCATGCCAATTTGTATAAAAAATATGGTATTATCTATTTTTGTATAGGCTAATAATAATAAAACACCTACAAATTAAAACGTACGTTACATGCTATGCTAACATAACTAGTATAGGGGTTTTCTAAATTAGTGTAAGTACTAGATGTACTAGTGAAAATGTGACGGAATCAATTTAATTACACAGATTGTGATATTCATATTACAATACTTTTTTCCCACTTTCACCTCAAAAAGAGCACATTTCCCGCCTAAATTAAGTGAGGAAAAGGCCATTTTATTCTTAAGAGAGACCAAGTAGCTTTTTAATTTTATTAAATGAGGCAAAGGTATGTCATTTTTTGACACAACTGGTATCCAAATGGTTTTTTTCTTTTTTTTATTTGGTCTCTTGGGGGTGCGTTCTGAAAATTGATGCAACCTAGAATTTTATTTTGTAGACTATTTTGTTACGTTTTACTGTCTTGTAAAGTATTAAATTTTAATGTTTAAATATATTATTATTGTTGTAATTAATTTGATTTGTATTAAAAAGATAAAATTAATAACACTACATGCTAATTTTAGAATAATTTTACGTCTGCTTAATTTATTTTTTAAGTGTTGTTGCAATTTCCGAACGCAACTTTTCCAATAAAAAAGTAATAATGGCATTTTCTCCTAATTTCACACCTCAATATTTTCTCACTGAAAGTGGGAAAAGTTGTATGTATCACACGAGAGCGAATTCATTTACATCTCGTGCTTTGAATCCTTCGGTGAGCTCAGGATACTATTTTTTAATCACTCGCTACGCTCGTGATTCAATTTTAGTATCCTTCGCTACCTCAGGATTCAAAATCAGCACTCGCAGTAAAAACGAACTTCCCTCTCTTGTTGAACAAATAACTATTTATCATCATTTTATTACACTAATTTGGAAACATCCATAACACTTCTTAATCTGTGTTTGTGTGATGTGTGAAAAGCTACAATGTAAAATTGCGGAATTGCTATCAATGATGGTGTCTTCAACACATCATGGTGATACAAAATGTAGCATTTCAAATCTTATAGTGGCCACTAAACAAACGTGAAAAACAAACGTGAAAAATAATGTAATTATATCTTCAATTTTATGCTTGCTTTTTTATTTTAGAACTGATTAATCTGATATGTTATGTATATGAGTGTGGCTGTGTTATGTAACTGAGGTGTTATGTATCTGAGTGTGTTTGAGTATCTGAGTGATTGTGTTTTGTATATGGCCTGTGAGTATTCTATCTGCATTTTGTCCGTTACGAGTGTACTGCATGTGTGTCAGACTGTCAGTGTTCTGCTTCATGCCATGTCAGTATGTATATTGTCAACATACCTGGTGCTGCGGCTGGTGGTGGTGCGGATGGTGGTGCGGGGGCGCGGGGATGTACAGATGGCTGCCCGCGCCGAAGGGCGGCGGCGTGCCCGAGTGTTGGAAAAAGTTGAAACAAAAGCTAAAATTATTTCACCCCAATTTTTCGATACAAAAGATCTCGAATTGTTGATATTTTATAAGTAAAAAAATATTTCTACTCTTTCTTGCCATGCTGAAGATATAAACGAAATAATAAGCTACTCATAAACAGTTATGAAACTGAGGCAACGACAGTTACGAAAGTGAGGGTTTTAACAAATATTTTTGAAACTGAGGGCAACGACAGTTACGAAAGTGAGGGTTTTAACAAATATTTTTGAAACTGAGACTTTAACAAACCGTTATTAAACCAAGGTAACGACAGTTACGAAAGTGAGGGTTTTATTTTAACAAACAGTTATGAAACTGAGACTTTAACAAACCGTTATTAAACCGAGGTAACGACAGTTACGAAAGTGAGGGTTTTATTTTAACAGTTATGAAACTGAGACTTTATCAAACCGTTATTAAACTGAGGTAACGACAGTTACGAAAGTAAGGGTTTTAAAAAATAGTTATCAAACTGAGACTTTAACAAACCGTTATTAAACTGAGGTAACGACAGTTACGAAAGTGAGGGTTTTATTTTAACAAACAGTTATGAAACAGATTTTATCAAACCGTTATTAAACTGACTGAGGTAACGACAGTTACGAAAGTGAGAGTTTTAACAAACCGTTACGAAACTGAGGTGTTACTAAACCGTTATAAAACTGAGGTGTTACTTGTTCCAATGCTATCTTTATCTGATCAAGTTGTATCTATCTATATGTCTATGTAGTATTTAAATTGTTAGCATGTATTTGCATGAATATTGGGTGTGATCTCATGATAATTTAAAAACTGGTTATATTTATATTTATTTACAAGGGGGTCACGCCCAGTATTTATTTGTATGTATTTTCACATATAGTTAAGATGATCACAAAAATC
>JARACY010005794.1:0-20270 GCA_029255725.1 Scrobipalpa atriplicella
AAGACAGTGACAGAAGAAAAGGACAAACTATTTAAATTGTGTCGACCAGAATCGACCCCCTTGCGGTCAACGTCGAATTAATCGGAATCAAGGAAATGGAGTCGATATGATACGAGATTTAATTTAGATATTCAGTCCCTTTCACTGCATAAGATTGCAATGTGCTAGAAAGTAAGATATAGGTACGTTATGTTTCCAACGAGTTGAGGGCTATCAGAGGCTACACAGAATCTATACAACGTGTAATAGAAAGGGTATATGCATCGTGAAATGAGTGAATCTACCCATGAAACTGAAAAACTTTCCCTAACGAACATAGGTCGAAATACGAAATTTTTTTTTGAATAACCATACTAAATACACTATCAGCTGATGAATTTCATATGAAAGGTCACATTTTTTTTTTCGTTTTTCGACCTATGTTCCTTCACCGTAAAAGCGCCGAATAAACGGACATATGAAATTCGAAAACCGAAAAACACATTGGTGCGTGGTGGCCCCCTGCATAGGAGGCTGCGGCCCTATCCACTAGCACCATCGGGCTTGCTAGGTATATGTGGGTCAAAATCTTTTTACTTTGCCACGGTTTTCGTTTTTTTTTAAAATAATTCAGTCATGAATCCAGTCCTGTCTTGCACTAACCCTAACTCCGTCCCTGTGTATGCGCAAGAGACTCGGCGGCGACGTTTGAGCCTACCTCGAACCAGTTTTAATCGGTACGGGTTTAATATTAATACTATGTATAATCTTTATAATCATAATCGGTGCCGTGTTAAGTTAAATGCGTAAAATGTAAGTGTTAGAACGGGAGTTTAAAGTAATTAGAGAACAAAATTGTTATTTGATGCCTTTAGCCCTGAAGCTAGCCCTGAAGGGTAGGTAGAGCATCAATGACTTAAATATTTAAAACAATTTAGATATTTCTGTCAATTTTTAGGGCCTAGGTTTGACTTGGACCTAAGCTATGGTTCTATCATGGAGTGTCGAGTAAGGAGTAAGGTGTCGAGTGAGTGTAACGTAAGAAAACTATTTCTTTATCTGTAAAATCAAATATCCTAATAGCTGATCTGTCCTATCAATTGTTTTTCCCCGTATTTCACGGGCTCGGCTACCTAATCTAGGAGATTGAACGAAGATACTGGTTTTTACACAGATCGACTGCCATCTGACCTCCGCAACCCAGAAGAGAATCCAGACCCAATCGTAGATTGCTTTTGACACGTTAGTGGCTAACCCAGCTGTCAAAGTTTTCAAGCGGTCAAATAGGTCTCTGACATGGTTTAACGACTAATATCTATGATATTAACCGGGACCAACGGCTTAACGTTTCGAAGCTCGGAAACCCTCGAACTGTTATAACACAAGCTACCAATGATGGTTGCTTAACATTCGTTATCGAAATGAATAAGCACTAAACACTATCACAGCACTTAATAGCCGATCGGTCTATCTGATACAAAAAGAAGGAAAACTGTTTCCATACAAGTAGGTAGTGCTAGTAATAACGCTATGTATGGTAAAGCAAGTTTATAATAAGCCGACTGGCTGCAAGCGACAGGATGCGGACCGCGAGACTGGCTGGCGACTAAGCACACGAGTCTTCTTCTTAGCGAGTGGATTTTCGAGTCGAACAACGACCCGATAAACCCTGGTGTCAGAGTTTTCAAACCGCCTAGAAGCACAGCTATAGGCCTCTGACATGGTTTCAGTAACGACCACTATCAAAGACAGCGACCGGGACCGACGGCTTAACGTGCCCTCCGAAGCACGGAATCCTTTTTCTTTTCGGACAATCAGGTGATTCAGCCTGCAATGTCCTAACCAAACTGGGGAAAACCTCACAAAGTGATAAATTGACAAATATCAACTTTGTGTACCCCCCTGGGAATCGAACCCAGGACCTCCGGATCGTAAGCCCACAGCTTAGACCACTAGACCACAGAGGCAGTTGAGCACACGAGTAAGAAAATAGAATGTACCAGCTTCAACTCTTCCCAGGCCTAGTGTAGGTAGAATACAGTATAAAAAATGGCGCTGGGACTTCTCTCATCTTTGGTGTCGAGGTTTTCATAGGTTAGCAATACGCAATCCTATTTCAAAACTGACTTCACAATTGGCAAAGTGTAGTGAAAACCCTTTTTTGCCTTTTAGTTAACTTTGACGCTCAGCCTTCCTCGTAAGGGTTAGAGGCGTGCTTTTCAAGCTTATATTAAGCCGACTGGTAGCAAGTGGCAGGATGCGAACTGTGAGACTTTGTGGCGACTGCGTGCGTGATACTCCGCGGGTAGGCCAGGTAACTAATGTACGGACGGTGTAATGTTGGTGGTAGGTAGGTATACCTATACGATCTGTGGCGTAGGCATATGGCGGTTTATGCAATACTAGCTTTCCGCCCCGCGGTTTCACCCGCAGCTAAGAGTTTTCCCGTGGGATTGAGTTCCCGCGCTGTTCCTACCTTTAAAATTGACGGAATTTCAATACAAACTTCCATCCCCTATTTAACCCACTTAGGGGTGGATAATACAAAAACGCTGAAACACGTGTTCATTATTTTTTAATCTTTAGCCCAAAAACAAAATTGGAAAATCCTGCCATCAAAATTGACGGAATTTCCATACAAACTTCCATCCCCTATTTAACCCTCTTAGGGGTGAAAAATACAAAAATGCTGAAACACGTATAAATTATTTTTTAATCATTAGCCTAAATACAAAATTTGAAGATCCTACCTTCAAAATTGACGGACTTTCATACAAACTTCAACCCCCCTTTTTACCCATTTAGGGAAGGAAAATCCGGAAATCCTTTCTTAGTGGGAGGTTACGTTATAAGAGGAACTTGCTCTCTAAGTTTAACGATTCTAGCTTTAGTAGTTTAGGCTCTGCGTTGATGAATCAGTCAGTCAGTCATTCAGTCAGTAAGGACAAACGATTTTATAAGTATAGATTACGGTGACATATGCACCCGAAAGGATATAAACCAATCTATGAAACTGATTACAATTAATTTCATGAAAATCCACGAATTATTTTTCGAGAAAACTTCCTCCGTCCGAACGGCCTTTTGTACCTTTCTCCTCGTCATACTGTACCAGTAACAGTAATGATTCTATGGCATTCACTGTTAGGCTCGTATTTATAAAGCGATCTCAAGTCTGAGAGCGATATTAAGTGTGGATTTGACAGGCCGTTTTGTACTGAAATGACATTTCTGATTCAAACTCAAATCAAACTCGCTGTCACTCTTGAGTGCTGATTATAAATACGGGCCTTAGTCATCCCTGAAATAGTGCACCGTAGGTGTCATTTTACAAGATCGCATGAATGGCAAGTGGCAAGTTACACAACCCATAATCATAACTTCCCATTCTAATGAACAATGGACTCTTGACAGATTTTTTTGTCACACCACGCAATAAAAGATAATTAAAATCGGTAAGTATGTGAAAGGATCCGAAGGGCAAAAGGAGGGAGTGTGATTAATTTGATGGGAAATCAGCTATAAAATGTCTAAATACATTAATCGACACAGGGTAAGCAGAAACCAATTTTTCAGCACGTTAAACCATTTTTTTTTTTAAATGGCGCTACACAGCAAAAGATTAAATGAATGATTCACAAAACAGTTTATTTATAATAATATTTATCACGGAGATGCCGACAACTATAAATTCATTTTATTAATTCTTTAGTTTATAGTATCCATCGCTATTTTATATTCACAAAAAAAAACTTTTAGAGTTTCTACACCAGAGCTAAAATAACAGATACGATTAAAAATTATAATAACTGATTTTATCCCGAACTTCTGCGTCTATCTTAGAAAGGTAGAGAGAATTAATGTGATTGGTTTAGTAGTTTCAGAGATTATAAATAATAATACTATTAGCAGATGTACTCAAGTACATATCACATTGTTATATCATCGTTGAGGGCACGATTCAACTAAATCTTGACTAAAATTATGACTAGAAAATGACAGGTATAAACTCATTTTACTTAAGTCATTATTTTTGCAACTACGAATTGCTACCAGTGTCCATAAAATAAGATTACATACAGCCTCTACAAAAAAATTACTCCCCCGTACAAAATGGGAAAGACAATTTTTTAATATTTCCCGAAAGAATTTCATCGACAAGTTGTTGTTTGGTTTTGTCGACTGAACAACCCTCTATATTGCGGGAGCTGTTCCTTATACCCTTCAATTACAAGTATCTATCATACTCTTCCAAGCTCTAGTCTGTTTTCATGCTAATATAGTATCAACAGGTGTGCAGTGTTTAAATCACATGATAATTTAAACAATTAATTTAATTTTATTGCTAAAATTTGTATGTTATAGCCAAAATTGTAGTGGCGGTGCATGATTTGAAGTTTTTTTTATATTTTTATTGGTGGCGTCCAAAATTTTCTTTTGATTTTATTTCGCAGCTGTTTGGCAAAGTTGCTAATTAATTATTTATAAATGTTCATATAATTCATGTTCTTGAGACTTTTTTTTATCTGTCTGGATCCAATAAATAGAACTACATTTATTTGTTTAGGGTCTGTTATTGAATTTCAATTATAGCTATTATTTTTTATTTTGAATTCTGCGTTTTAGTTATTTAAACTATTTAATCACTATCTGACCTAAAAAAATATATCAAATTAAAAACAAATTAAATTATTTTCAAGTACGCATACCTATTTACCTTGAATGAAAAGGATACTTTTTTTACTGCATGTATTTAATCATTTTTTTACATGAGTAATATCATGGACTATGCTCTCATTAATTTATAGTCGGTTGATGGCAAAGACGACCGATCTTATTAATTTCCAGGAAGGCTAAAACAAACTGGTCAAAATTCCTGGAAAGGATCACATTAAGATCCTTTCTAAGGGCAGCAACACACTTGCGTAACGTTTGTCGCCGAAAATACGCTGACACTGCGTTTTGCATATACTTGAGGAAGGTTCGAGCCGAACCTTCGGTCGGGTACAAATCACCCTTAACACCCTGTATGGTTAACATCCTGTATTACTATAACTCCTTTATATAGCGCCATTGAGTGTCATTCAGCGCGCTGCACAAGAATCCACGTAAAAACGACTGTTCGGTCGGTGGATTGTAATGTCATATACGACCGAAGGTTCGGCCGCCGAAAGGCTCCGCCACCGAACGTTACGCAGGTGTGTTGCTGCCCTAAGAAATGACGTTGTATTTTTTTTATACAGAATGACGTAATAGCAGAGAATTTTTCTAGGGGATGACGTAACCTTGTTGCATTTTGCGTCAGGTGTCTTATCTTAGGAGTGCGTTGATGTCTTTTGTATGGGAGAGTTGACGAAAGTAACGGTTTTGAGTTGGAATGTTTTTTTTTAATTATAGTTTATTTATTTGGATATTACAACATAAATTATGTTGGGTTATTTTTATGAAAAGTTTCATTACGTTATTTAATTACGTTTGGATTGGATATTCACGACACTTTTTGATATTTGACATACTTACCTATTATTTACATTTTCTTTTTAAATAATCGTCCCGATATTTTACATTACATTGTAATAAACATGATTTGAATTGTAAGTTAATAAAATAAGGAACTTATTTTATATATTTATTTCTATACCATACTTTTTTATACCGAATATTAATCAAAATGTGTAGGTGCAAACGTTACAATACAAAACCAGCACAAGTATCCCAATAATACCAAAGAAATGTTTTCAATTGGTTATGATATGAAAAAGAGAAGTGTTTTGCGAGCGGAACCAGGTTGTCAAACTAGTCCGTGCCCATAACGAGTACAGACACGCCTCCAGTTGTCCTCTATAAGAAAACTTATCAGATTGCACGATATTATGCGTCTGTGTGTGTTATACAGGGTGTTACAGATCAACGGTGTGATATCAATACTTTTATCAAACAGCACAAAATGTAATGGAACATGGAACATAATATGTTGGTAACAAGACATAAAATAAATATGATGCTTTAAATTTTAGGATTCTAGGGTGTCAGTGTTTCTAAGGATCGGGAAGCCTGGAAAAATAAAGGGGAGGCCTTTGCCCAGCAGTGGGACAGTTTGGGCTAGTATAATAAATAATAAATAATAATAGGGTGTCAGTGTAATGTAATTTAGGCGAAAAGCTGACAACCTATCACTATAGCAATATAGATGGCGTGTCTAACGTCTTTTACTAGATGGAAAACACGAGCCAATAAATCTATGCATGTATGTATCTTTTTTTCATCCTTATCTGGCTTTGTCCCAGTTTTATTTTAAGACAGTATTTCGGACTGCACCATAAGAAAAAAAAATAACTTCCACATGATTACTTATTGATTACAACTTAACACCCTTTATTTGTATATGTGTGTGTTGTATACTTGTACCCCTGAAGTGGTCATGCACCTCTTATTGAAATGCAAGGCGAGATACACAAATGCGTCGCATGGCTCAATCATAGACTAGACACATTACAGATAGTCTAATTTTTCAGATATTAACTAGATAAATATTTCATTATAGCTAGCTACCTAGCTTTCATTTTTGCTAATTTAATTACTGTTTATTTAATAATCTATAGTTTCATTTTAACTATAAGTATTTTTGTAGCGTTTCTCAAAGGATTATCCGCTTGAAGTATATTCAAGTTTTACCTTAACACTTGCATTGCAAATATTTGATCACATTCATACATGAACATAGAAGGTAGAACCTACTATTTATACAGGGTGAAAAAAAAAGTACTGCGTTCCTTTAAAGCACGTGTTCTACTGATGATACCAAAAAACTTTCCCAAAGAACAAATTTTTTAGCGCGGAGAGCATCTTTGTATGGAAAAGGCAAATTCATTTTTCGAGCAAAAATTTTTGTTCTTTGGGAAAGTTGTTTGGTATCATCAGTAGAACATGTGGTTTAAAGGAACGCAGTACTTCTTTTTACACCCTGTATATCAATGGATGGTAGATACGAATAATGGTTCGGGATCATATGACAACACATGCCATGACGCGAGACCATCGAACTAATTGCATGACAACATGACCACGCGATGTATTGCGCTCAATTCTAAATGCAATTTTCTTATACCATGCTAAATGCCACCTGTTAAAACTAAAATCTATCTGGGTAGTTTTCCTGATTGACGGAATTTTCCGTCAATGTTCGTCAAGCTTTTTAATGTGAATAGTATATAGCTTTTTGTATGTGGGTCACTTAATATATTTTTAAAAAATGTTTAAGTTTTTATGTAATAAATATACAGGCTGTAAAAAAAGTACTAAGTTCCTTTAAACCACATGTTCTACTGATGATACCATACAAAACTGCAGATCCCGGAGAGCATCTTTGTATGGAAAAGGCAAATTTTTATTTCGAGTAAAAATTTTTCTTCTTTGGAACTTTAAAATGGACACGAGATTTATACTTTTTTGTTTTACGCTTTTTCCGCAAGTTTTTGGCGAAAATCCAACTCAAAAGAAAAAAAAGGGAAGTCAACTATTTCCGTGTTTGCTTCCTTTTTGCATTATGTTATCCTTTATCGATACTAAAACACTTCCTGAGCTATGGCACGCAATTAAATTAATACCCTGTATAAGTAATACAAGTAGTTGGAAATTAAAGCAACGGAATTTTAATATACATACATGCATCATATTTTTCCTATGTAGACATTTTTTCTGCCCGTGGGAAAATCTCTGTTTTTTAAATAAACTGTACTACAATCTACGATTGATTCATTAACATTAAACATGTTACTAACACTGAGCTAATGTATGGAGCAGACATCATCCAAGCACTTTATGTCCCATTTAATATGTGTGCATGCACTCATATTCATACTAGTGGTCTGACTCGATTTTTTAATAAAAAAGAGTTAAAAAGTTAGAAACATGTCGCACTGGGTATTAATATAAAAAGAATAAGTTTTCATAAGTAATTACGTCAATATAAACCCTTTTAAATTAAATACGGACGAAATTCGTGCGGACGCCTTATTGAATTTTGGGGACATGTCGTATGTTCGTGATGGCTGTTCCATATACGCTAGTATAATAGTAGTTCAGTGGTTACAAATAGAGATGTCAATACCTAACCTGTATTAGGTATTATTATAGTCTTGTTTTATAATCAAGTTACGAGTATTATAACATTTAAAAGGGCAGCTGTCACCTTTGCGGTAAAATATTAATTTCACTTTTATTGATATTTACACTATAAAACTATGAGTAACGATCGTACTATTAGCGTCCTATAAATGTCAAGTCCTAGAAAATTGTGTCTTGGGTTACGGTAATTAGGTCGAAATTGGATTGGAAATTACTTAGTATTTTCTGATAGCGTAGAAAATACGGTACATATAAAAAGTTATCCAAGTAGAGCCTAAAGTACTATCTTTGCTTAATTGAAACAGTTATTTATTTTAGTTTTATCTATGATACGAGCTTTCTAGCTTAGTATATGTATAGTAAGTATATTAACTTTTTGTAGATTCAGACAAAGCAAGAGTTTATTTAGTAGGTGTTCTCGAAAAGTTGAATAAGATCGCGACTTTTCATAACACAATCATGCCTGTCATAAAACAATTAATGACAATGTCATAAAAAAAGCTTTCGAGGTTCGAGGTAATTTAATAAAAAGCGTCGTAAAATATTTAAAGTGATTTCAGAGATGCGGTTTTCAATTCAACGCGTTAAAACCACAAAAATCTTTATAGTCGTGTCAATAAAATCTGCAGGTTGTAAACAGAAGAAACATAAAAATCTTTTAAAAAGCCAAAATGACTTTTTGGAGTAAGCGGCTTCCTATTCGAAAATAAAAAAATAAGCTTGCAAAATCTTCTCGGAACCAACGTTCGAAATTCTAAAAGTTAATAAGTATAAAAAGTAAAACTGACAGCTTACGTGTTTTAAAATCGAAACAGCGAGAATCCAGCTCCCAACGTTGGTTCCAATCAGACTGGCCGGTGAGAAAAAAAGGATTTACTCACTTTTTAATAAGATGCGTATCACTGAAACACTTTCACGGGCGAATAGGTTCGCGTTTTGAAATTCGCGTAACGTGCGTCCGGTCCAAAGAGCAGTTTGTGTTTGCGCGGCCTGCGTCTCAGGTGACGTATATGTAGGGGCGGGAAGCGTTCTCATTGGCGGAGTAGAGCCGCGCCTTTGCCATACGTCAAAGGTACCAAAGGAAAGCCTGCGTAAGTTTTTCTAGTTCTTTTCGTGAAGTTGCAATCGCGCGCGTAAATTGCCGGCAGGTTGGAGAGGTTGGGGATAGGCCTTCACTTTGCGCTCGCGGCTGATTTCGTTAGAGGCATTCTCATTGCACTCTACATACTTCGGAGACAGATTTTTGTCCAGGTCTCCAAGTGTGAAGTAATTGGTAGATATATGACAACTCTTCGGTGCCAAAATGAGGTACGTATGTCGCTAGCAGACCATGGAAGACCATGGCAAGACCAAAAGCAAGACATACTAACCAAACTCATGCCAAATCTAGCGAGTGATGTCTTCTCGATTCGAAAAAAAATATTTTTGGTAAAAGTATTATTATTTGTTGAAAAATCATCAGCCACAACAGTCCACTGCCTTACATGGGCCTCCCTAAAATATGCCATACTCACCACGCTTGGCAGGCGGGTTGGTGAGCGCAGTAGAAGTTTTCCATTCACAGGGAACGCTGCTGCCCATTCCCTGGATTTATCCCTTAGTCGCCTTTTACGACACCCACAGGAAGTTATGGGGTGATGCTATTCTAACCCGGCACCACACGGGACAAAATAGAGCAAGTTTTTATACGTATATTCCTATTTAGTCACCAAGGAAAAATGAATTTTAAGTGGAATGACGCAACATTTACTTGTACTTGTATTTCCATTATATTGAATTGCAGTAATAAACCTATTATAATTGTAACAAAGTTCATTCAACGTCAGACCTGCGTTTCCATCTGATCAATGGTCATACACGTGGTTGTAAGTATCTGCTTCTGTGGTCTAGTGGTCTGCGCCAGATCCGGAGGTCCCGGGTTCGATTCCCGGCGGGGGACAACCACTTTTTGTTATTGTTTGCAGTTTGATTAGGATAGTGCACCAAATAAAGCAAATAAAGAATTATTTTATCTTTATCTTTTACCGAATAACATGGCTAACATCACTCGCGGAAAAATATACAGGATTTTTCTGTTTAGGATCTTTTATCATCACCAAGTCATCACCCTATCACGGTGACCTCTCGTGACGTGTGTTTGATCACAGATTATCTTATCACGATGATATAATACATACCATTACATTATCACATGTGACGTCACGATTCACACATTTTTATAAGTTTAGTCAATGTTTAGGCGTTTTAAGAAAGTTGTTAGTTAATGTAAATAAAATAAATACATACATATACATACATAATAATCACGCCTTTATCCCTAATGGGGTAGGCAGAGCATAAACGACCTAAAGGTCGTTCCGCCACGTCTGACTGTATATTGGTAATAGTGACAGGTTGTCAGCCCATCGCCTAAATTACAATACTGAAACCCTCGGATCTCTTAGCTAATTTTTACAGCATGCCCGGGAGGAGATGCAGCTGGCACATTCTATGTTTTTCTATCTCTCCCAGTCCAGCATGGAAGTAAATAAAATAAAAGTTATTGTAATTTGGTTTTGTTGTAATAAAAATGGGGAATTCCTCCCAGATAAGTGAAAGTTGCAATGTCGTCCATGTAGAAAGCTCACGAAAAATAAATGCACTGAAAATAGGAAAGACGATAACTAAGACAGATATAGAGTAGAATTTGTCGTACGCGGAAATTCTATTTGGATAGTTGGCAAATTAAATACTTACACGATTAGAATGAACTATTGTAACTCAAAGTCAAAGTCAAAGTCAAATCATTTATTTCCAAATAGATTCTTACGAACACTTTTAGAAAGTCACAAGCGAGTCTATTACAAAGAAAATTATATCAATGTCACAAAATAAATCAAAATAAAAAAATATGGAAAAGTGTGTACTTTTCATTGAATAACTTATAAATTATAAATACCTATTTACAGAACATGAAACGATTTTTCATGCATCTTGGATTAAATTGGCAGACGGACGATGAACTTAGTGGAAAGGGAAGACTTGTATCAAGATCAGATAAGGCTTTTACGCGCATTGTCCAAGGTTTTTAGGAAGAAGGAAAAGTAGACAAGTAGTTTGAGTTCCAAAATCGCTAACGATAATGAAACAGAGTTATCCTTAAGTCAATAACTTAAGTAAATAGAAACCTCGCGGAAAACGTCGTGTTGTTTGTCGTTATTCTAAAAATAAATTATAGTTCATTCTCTTATGGAAAATTAGAACAAGACATTATTGCAGGGTGCATGAACTTATTATTTGTTGTTCCTGGTCACCTTTCAAAATTACTGTACAACGCCACCTATATGTCAAACCACAAACTTCACTCAAGTTCGAACTTCAACGAAGAAAATAATTATCTTAAAATCGATCTGAACTTTGTATCCAACAGCTTTATACCTAAACCATCTAATTCTGAAGGCACCGGCAGCGTCCGGTAAGTAACGATTTTCCCACTTTGTTAATATCCGCGTCTCGTCCCCTTTTTTTTTTTTTTTTTTGAAAGGACCTATTTCCACTATGCGACTGAGTGCATTTAATGCATGACCGGACTACAGGCGGGGAGTTGCTACACGCAATCTACACCCTGTATAGCAAATGACAACTGCCTAAGGGCGCCCGCTAGGGCTCGAACCTCGGCTTAGGGCGTTGTCCCGGGGACGTCGACCCAGCCGGCGGGGTGCGCGGTTGCTTGAAGAGCTTGTGTTGAGTGCGACTCTACATGCGTTGGCAGCATTGATAGCACGAGTGATTGGGTCTTCGCCATCGGTAAGGCGCGTCTCGTCCCCTACCCTTGCAGGTATACTCATCTCCATGTACATTTCAGGTGCTCTTCTTTTATCATTAAAATCGTCATCTCAGCTCTGACCTTTGATTTCGCCCCTGCTTCACCCGTCACGCCGCAAACTACCTACATGTTCTACTAATGATCTAATGATAACAAACACTTTCCCAAAGCACAAATTTAAGCTCGATATAAAATTTTGCCTTTTCCATACAAAATTTGCTGATGAGGAGAGCATGCTAAATTTTATTTCGACTTAAATTTTTTGTGCTTTGGAAAAGTTGTTTGGTCTAATTAGTAGAACATGTGGTTAAAAGGAACGTAGTACCTACTTTTTTCACACTCTGTATACAGGGAAATACAATGCAGGGAATTCTAGGCTCGTATTTATAAAGCGATCTCAAGTTTGAGAGCAATATTAAGTGTGGATTTGACAGGCCGTTTTGTACTGAAATGACATTCTGATTCAAACTCAAATTCGCTGACACTCTTGAGAGATGATTATAAATACGGGCCCTAGTGATGCGCAAGTTCATTTTTTTATTAATTTTATTTCCCTAAAAATAAAAACCTGCGGTTGTGTGGTTGTATCTACGTCAAACCACCTCTCACTTTATTCCTGGCCGTGACTTTAGCCTTACATTTTTTATCGACTCGAACCCGCAAAGTCGACTTGAAAAAAAAAATGATAGTTTCGGAACTTCCCCGGGTACTGATTCACCTGTGTGGAAACTGGAAACTTGAACTTAGTATTAGTCATAATGGAACTTTTAAAACCTAAGTAGTAATTATAAAAATACGAGGGTTTTTTAAATCGTCTTTTTAAAGAAAAATCGTTTATTTGGCATAATTGCAGTAAAAAAGGCTGTAAAATAGTTGGTAAATAAAGACAACCTTACAACTATACCGAAACGGTTCCAACTCAGCATAATGCCATAGCCGGAGCTGTGGCGCTGGTTTTCAGTTGGTACCGGTTCGGAGACCGTTAGAGCTATTATTTAACTAAAATAATTATTACTTACATCAAGCTAGACTTATGAACTTAACTACAACAAATTCAGACAAAACAAAGACAAACTTGTCTAAGCAGTACTGAGACATGAAGAAGAACATAATATAATATCATTTTACTACGGTGATCTATCACTAACGCGATCCAAATATTTACCTAGTAACGTAATCTATCCCCCCCTCCCCTTCACCCCTACTCTAAAACATCGCGGCTGATGCAACAAACGCAACTCTGGCGTACACCTAGGTGTACGCCAGAGTCTGCGTCTGTCTGCATCAGCCGCGATGTATTTACGAGTCAGGGCTTCGAGGGGAGGGGAGGAGATAGATTACGTTCACTAGGTAGATTGATTTTACATGCTTACTTCGCTAGCTCAGCGAGCCGAAGTGGATCTTGGCCTCCGACCCTATCCTGTGCTAAATCTGACCAGTCGGACACTTCTATTGATTTTACTCATACCTCCATAAAATGTTGTATGGTTAATTTCGTTTCCTAGAAAACATCTGCTTGGACTGTTTGATTGAGGGATTGTCCTTTCAGTATTTCGTCCTTCGTTCATACATGCGGAAGCAGCACATGGACGAGTTCTTTACTAAGGTTAGGCAGAGGGTCAATGGCCGTTTTCACCAAACTTATCTGTCAAATTTCTGCCACAGAAATCAGGAAAACTATAAATATTCAGTCGTCAATTGGTCTATCAATAGTCATTTAGGGAACTGTAGGTTTGTATGTAATCAAAATTTGTAACTGTAGTATATATAAGTAACCGTTTGTTCCTAAATAAATAAAAATAAAATAAATAAAAAATAAAATAAATATCACAGGATATTACTCCAGTTCCTTGAATTTAGAAAATAATTGACCACTTCCTTCCTCATTTTAAATTTTAGAAAAGAATTGACCACTTCCTTCCTCATTTTAAATATTATTTAATATTATTTAAAATGAGGAATATAAAAATATAAAATATATAGGAATATAAAATATTATTTAAAATGAGGAAGGAAGTGGTCAATTCTTTTCTAAATTCAAGGAACTGGAGTATTAATCATAGCTATAAGATAATCTCAGCTTTGTTTCTTATCTATCAGCAGATGATTCTTGGAAATCGCTATGGCGGTTCATTTTTAAAGTACGCTCTTCGTTTGGTCCTGGGGAGGTATTTTTGAATCACTCGAATCGAATTTTCATACGAAAGAATAACATAAGTATTTTGGAGCGTTTTAATTATACTTCCATGCTGGAATGTGATAGAAAAACATAGAATGTGCCAGCTGCATCTCCTCCCGGGCATGCTGTTAAACCAGCTAAGGGATTCAAGGGTTTCAGTATATTGTAGGTAATTTAGGCGATGGACTGACAAACTGCCACATCAGTAATGTACAGATATATCTTAAACAACCCTCAAAACTTAATCAGACGTGGCGGGACGACCTTTGTTTGGGTTTTTGACGCTGTGCCTACCCCATCAGGGATATTAGGTGTGATAGCATGTATGTATAAAAGTTGCAGTTTGCCTGACCTTTCCTACACAAGAAGATCAAGTTAAATGTAGAGTCCAAAGTCCAAAGAAAGATGACTGCATTTGATGACGTCATACCCTACAATCAGGACCTGCATTTTCCAAATGATACATCTTATCTTTTTACAGTTAAGGGAGAAATTGCGCTGTCAATTATACGATGGACTGCTTTATAAAGTTCTTAAAGTTATCCAGTTATTACTAGTTCGCAAAAATAAAAAAGAAACCCGAGTTTGTAAAAAAATACCTATCAAATAGTTGGTAAATACTTTATCCGATTATTCCGATAGTTTTAGTTCAGAGAATTTTAAAAGTGGTTTCCTCCTAGTGGTTTCCTGGGCAGATGAACGTTGAAGAAAAGAAAAGTAAATAAAATGGCGAAAAATTAAAAATTAACAATTATGTTTGACTATGCTGTCGATTCGTTGAAGGCACGACTTCTCATAATATAAAATGACAGGTATAAATAGACTAAAATAGTTAAGTCATGTTTTTTGCAACTACGAATTGCTACCTATGACTTACCTACCTTTGGTTTCGCGTGGTAGGTTAAAAATCAAACGGTTTGAATTCGAGGGATAGTTTTTTTTGCTGGTGTTCGGACTTTGCACTACGTCATCGTCTGGGATCGCCATCGCCGTGGTATGGTACAGATTTTTCTCAGTAAAGTTAACCCCATGTTTGCTTTTCCAGTTAATTTAGTTTATATCGATGCGCTTTTGAATTTGATAAATGAAGGCGTCTTCGCCACGTCCTACACATATTGAGGGCAATTTTAGTTTGTAATGTAATGAATAGACATGGATAAAGGCGTGAATGTACTTATGTATGAACGGCACCTACCAGGCTACCACCACAATTCCACGTTTGTTTGTCTATTGTACAATGCCGTAGCTTCTGTTTACACATCTGTTCATAGAATCCTTCAATGGCTTCCAATTTACGCGTGATAGTGCGTAGAGACAAATTCCAACAACACAACATACATTGCTGGCTGGATTTAGAACTAGTCAAAAGATATACGACGAGATAGAGCAATGTATAAATAAGTAAGAAACATATAAATATGAAAGAAAGAAAATAATAAATTCGACTCGGGCCACGAACCTCGGGCAGGATTCGAACCTGCGCCTCTGGATTGCCGGTCCATTGCACTACCAACTATGCTACCGAGACTGTGACGGGAGTGATGAAATTAGTATAGTCTTTCTTTATGTACACGTCATAGAGACGTAGGCGACATCTAGCCGTGTTGTGTAAGAACTACACAGGGCTTGACTAGTCCAAATTACGATTGGAATTCAAGTCAATAATGATATCGTCTTACTTTTTTACATTTTTGAGGATATTTTAGCACTCACAATACTATTTTTATTTCATATAAATATGAAAGAAAGAAAATAATAAATTCGACTCGGGCCACGAACCTCGGGCAGGATTCGAACCTGCGCCTCTGGATTGCCGGTCCATTGCACTACCAACTATGCTACCGAGACTGTGACGGGAGTGATGAAATTAGTGCAATGGACCGGCAATCCAGAGGCGCAGGTTCGAATCCTGCCCGAGGTTCGTGGCCCGAGTCGAATTTATTATTTTCTTTCTTTCATATTTATATGAAATAAAAATAGTATTGTGAGTGCTAAAATATCCTCAAAAAAGTAAGAAACAGATTCAAACGTAAAGTTTCTGGAATGTAGATAAACGCGCCCAGACTGCGCGTCGACGCTCGCGTATATGTCATTATACAAATGACTTTGGACTGTATTTCATGTGTCATAGTAGGAAATTTTCTTTGTACTGGAGTAGGGAATTCCACTGAAACATTTGACCCAATGTTTGTCAACTAGACATGTGTTTGGAGACGCGACATTCCCGATTATTCATGCCCTTTGTCCTTTTAAAAGGCCGCGGGGTCGATATTCTAGAATAAATCTACAAGTACTTAGTTGCGCTATAAAAAAAAACATAATGGTGGAAGAAACAAAAACAGATTGATTTAAAATCGCATAGTCTAAGTAATTAATTTGATACCTATGTGTTAGTTTTGTGGATTTATTCTGTCACTTCTAGATCCGTCGTTTTAGCCTAGCTAGATTTTAATCAGTACCAATCAGAACAGTGTTCAGTTTACTAAATACTACGACCATTCTTATTGAAAAATTATTTCTCATTCCAGTAAGAATGCTTCGGCCTAGTGAGATACACGTAGGTACTTAAAAGAAAATCGACGAAAACATTAAGTTTTTGATTATTTTATCATTAACGAACCGCGCAGTAGAAGGTCGCACTTGGCGGGCGGTGGAGTGTGACTTTCTTCTCTCCTGATGAAGATCCTCGTATAGTGTCGAAATGTCGAGGGCTAACCCTCCGGTCAACAAACAAACAAGTAAGCCGCTTAGGCCCGTATTTATAATCAGCTCTCAAGAGTGACAGCGAGTTTGAGTTCGTGTCAGAAATGTCATTCCAGTACAAAACGACCTGTCAAATCCATACTTAATATTGCTCTCAATCTTGAGATCGCTTTATAAATACGAGCCTTAGTTTTCATTATGAAGTTTTTGATTAGTAATTTATCAATGTGTTAGCTAGTATTGACACCAGTAGAATTAAATATCTTTGCATAAAATAAATTCTATTCTAACATAAAACTAAAAACAAAAGTTGTGACAAGTAATTAATTGCATGGCGCCAAATTTTTATACAAAATGTTTGTTTTTTACAAAACGACAAAACACATTTCAATACAAAAACTTTGGCGCCACACGATTTTTAATCAAACGGAAAAGTCTGGCCTTCAGTAGTTACATACATACATACATATAATCACGCCTTTATCCCTGATGGGGTAGGCAGAGCAAAAACGACCTAAACATAGGTTGTTCCGCCACGTCTGAAAAGTTTCGAGGGCTAATACAGATGATGATTATGTATATTGCTATAGTGACGGGTTGTCAGCCCATCGCCTAAATTGCAATACACTGAAACCCTCGATTCCCTTAGCTGATTTTTACAGCATACACGGGAGAGATGCAGCTAGCACATTCTACGTTTTTCTATCACTCCCAGTCCAGCATGGAAGTATATAAGTAAATAACAATAAACCTACAAAAAATAACTGATGAATGATAGGATGACTAAAAATAATTTCAGAAATACACCAGTCCTATACGATTTACTCTTCAATTTTGTCACTGGTGGCGAAAACCATTAGGTTAGATACGATAACTAAAGAAATAAAAGTATGTATCTTCATTCTCAGAGAGGCCATGATCATTCTCAGAGAGAGGCCATTTTTTCAATTTTGACCTGTTCTTTAGTCTGAAAATATTTCCAGATTAACGTTCATCACTTCACATGTCCACTATCAATGTCAAGTAAATTCTACAATCTACACCATCTTTTGAACTTACATTTTGACCTCTATTTTCAAAATGGTCTATACACGTGATTTAACTAGAGCTGTGTGTCGCATAGATACAGGTCCCGTAGCGGGTCCCGTAATATTGTAACTGAATATTATTAGCAAACCTTAGATCTGATAATTATAAAGACGGAGGTACACTGACTGAGAAACATACAAGTCACTTTTTGTCATGGTATCATAGAAATATGAGAATATTTTTTGCTTATATATCATCTTTTTAGCCAGCCGCGTCTGATAAATTTTAATAGTATATTGCTAACCAAAGGATGTAAGTCATCAAATGCATACGAGGTTTTTGGCGCCCGAGCGCAGCGAGGGCGCTAATGGTACGAGTATGCATTTGATGACTTACACCATGAGGTAAGCACTATGCTTTACATATCGAATGAAAGATAAGTTAAAATTATGGGAAAATATAAGAAAATTAAAACATGAAATTACGACGAAACAGTAGGCAATACCAACTCACTATGAGCGAATTTAACCATCACAAATATATGCATTCGCGTAAGAAAAATTATCTAATTTGCAAGTAGACATTTTGTTAAGTATACTGACTGTTTAATTTGTTAATGTTTTATAATAAAATGCTAAGTAATAAATCGACAAACTCAAGTTTTGAGGTTATAAATATGTTATAAAAACCACAGAGTAAAAATTTCATAATTTTCATAATCCTATGTTTACATTTTTATGGCCTTATTCCGTGACTCTATGCGTCATATTTAGTACTGGCCAGTTCGATATTTAAATAAATTCGAATAGAATTTGTTTTAAAATCGATTCCGATTCGATTAATCATCCGATTCCGTGTGTTTGAAATAAGGCTATCAACTTTTTTTTTCTTGCAATTTGACAGTTCCTTATTCAAATTACTTTGCAGCATAGGTTTCAAAACCTATGATGCAAAGTACCACTTACATCCCGGGTTTTAGGGTTGTATGAACCACTTACTGAGCATGAGATATGTAAAGAGAATTTGTGATTGTAGATACTATGTAGTGTATAGATGTCGAGAATCATGACATCATACATAATGCTATCGATTCCTTAAGGGCACGACTTAACAAAATTATCGAAGTCTCTTTCTGGTCTCTCATGATAGAAAATGACAGATACAGGTGTTTTTTGCAACTACGAATTGCTTCCAGTATCATCCAATCCTAGACTCGATTAATCGGATCAAATAATATGCCATCAAAATTGAGATGTCATATTTTTCGTATTTCTTAACCTTGGTTGACTAGATACACATCTACCAAAGTGTATGACTAGCTTAAAGATAGGTAACGAATCTACCCAGACACAGTCTGTCCATTCGTTTCATCATCAATAGAATCATTCAAATAGATTTGACAGACGTAATAAAAAAAAAATGCTTATCATGCAAAAACTTGCTCAAAAAACCGATAGGTCCTGACCTGACGTAAACTTAAGTGATACTTTGCGGTTAGTAATTTAATACACAACACGTACGTTACTGTGACTTTGTGAGACACAATAAATTTAACTTTACTGAAAAGTTAGAAAAAAATATCAAAATTGATATTTTTGCTTTTTTATTTCGGGTCAGCCATTTGCACAGGTTTTTTAAGCACTTACCTACAATATACGTACGTACCGATATCTATATTGTAGGTATGCCCTCTTCTTTGAAAAGTAAATCGTTAAGACTTTAAGCCTAACAAAATAACAGTTAGAATGTGCTTAAATTAGAATGTAGACTTCTGCGACTAATAATTTGTCGGAAAATAAATAAACTATGACATAACATAACTAAACTAAGATTTCAAAGACTTGCAATTCGCTAGGTCAAGTCCTGGTCATCGAGCATATAAATCCGCCTTGCTCTGTACCAATAGACATCCATCACGATAATGGTTAGGTACTTGAGGAAAATTTATTTTCCCACTTCGATGGAATGTGCACTATTGCGGCTAAGGCTAGTGAGATATTTAAAAAGTTATACAGGGTGTAAAAAAAAGTTCTGCGTTCCTTCTTCTTCTATCGAGTCGACGGTAAAAAAAATTACTCTGAAAAAAATTGCCTCCCCCATACAATGATGCTGACAAAACACAATTTTATTTAGAGTTGAATTTTTTGAGCTTTGGGAAACTTGTTTGGTATCATATCACTAGTAGAAAATGTGGTTTAAAGGAACGCAGTACTTTTTTTACACCCTGTAAAGTCTGTTTTCCCATATTTACCAGATACCTATATGCTAATGGATTGACTAATGATAGATAACAAACATAATAATGAAACGTTTTTCGAAATTATGAAAAAAGGAAATGGTACTTTACTTACGTATTTAGGGCCCGTATTTATAATCAGCTCTTAAGAGTGACAGCGAATTAGAGTTCGTATCAGAAATGTTATTCCAGTACAAAATTACCTGTCAAAT
>JARACY010005795.1:0-20268 GCA_029255725.1 Scrobipalpa atriplicella
CCTCGATTCCCTGTACCTACTGCGAAGAAGAGAAGCAGCTGGTATATTCTAGATTACATTTAGTATTTAACCATGTGGTCTCCGTGGTCAACTAGTATGGTAAATGCCAGGGCTTTAGACTTGTTAGAGTACATAATCTCTTCTGTTGCATCTTTATAATAGTTACAATTTGGCTCACAGGATTTTGCAGACTTGCTGAAGTCAAAGATTCTTTCACCCAATCTTGTTATTCTCAGAAAGTCACCCAGACCAGAACCCAGACTGGATTGATTGCAACTTGCAACCAACTTGCATAATCTTATAATAATGCAATTTCTTGCATAAACTCCTGTGACATACCGACGGACTGACAACCCTACTTAATCATACTTCGATATTGCATGGTATGAAATGAATTAACCGTTTGGTAGTTGCTTGTTTTGTGATTCACAAGAGACTCAATATTAATTGTAACCAAACTTAGAGAGAGTTAATGATCTTATGAGTGGTAAGACTATAGGATTATACTCTATAATTTTTTTATATAAGAACGAGATTTTAAACTACTATTATGTATTCTGTGCTACGAGTAAAAAGAATAAATTTTTCCTACTGACTGAGTTAGCGAAGTCCATCCCTAACCCAGTAAAATATTTGACATCTTATACATACCTATTATCTCAAGATTGAGAGCAATATAAAGTATGGATTTGACAGACCGTTTTGTACTGAAATGACATTTCTGATACGAACTCAAGCTCGCTGTCACTCTTGAGAGCTGATTATAAATACGGGCCTTAGTCACTCAGCAATTTTTTTTTTCCTTTTCTATGTTAAGATTCGTGTTAGGTGTGGAATGGTGTGGATAAAGACTATTTATTTATTTATTTAACAATTTATTGTACACAAGAAATTACATAAAAACAGGACATAAAAACAAGGACACAACAGGCACTGCTTATTTCTAATAAGAAATTTCTTACAGCAGACCTACAGAAGTGAAGACTACCTACCATATAAAATATTCTCAGCTTAAAATATTCCTGGTTCTATTCGAAAACAAGTTCTCTAAATAGCAGTAGATGCTACTTAAGGGCATAACCGCCGACGTAGGTAGGTATACATAACAGTTACTTGTACCACATTCGAGTATGTTGTGACCAAATATATGCAATAATGGAGTTTATATTAAAGTTTTATGTAAAAGTTTCCATTTTGAATGAGTTCAACGGACTTGCTTTGAGCTTTTTTCCGCCAAGGACTTATTTGTAGCGGTTTGCTACTTTCAAGCTAATTCAATAATGTAATATTTACCTACGCACATGAGTTTTCAATATCTAAAATAGGTTTTAAGGTAAACAAAGCGATTTTCTGTCCCATTAATGAAAATATGTATCTCTAGTGGGATAATAGTAGAAAAATTTGTATCTGTACCCATTTACCAAGAAGCAGGCCGTATATGCTTGGTTTCCACTATAAAAAAATAACATTTTACTAAACTACATATATAATGATAATGGAATTTCGTAAGTAGCTACTGAATTTTATGTAGGTAGTCTTCACTTCTGTAGGTCTGCTGTAAGAAATTTCTTATTAGAAATAAGCAGTGCCTGTTGTGTCCTTGTTTTTATGTCCTGTTTTTATGTAATTTCTTGTGTACAATAAATTGTTAAATAAATAAATAAATAGTCTTTATCCACACCATTCCACACCTAACACGAATCTTAACATAGAAAAGGAAAAAAAAAATTGCTGAGTGACTAAGGCCCGTATTTATAATCAGCTCTCAAGAGTGACAGCGAGCTTGAGTTCGTATCAGAAATGTCATTTCAGTACAAAACGGTCTGTCAAATCCATACTTTATATTGCTCTCAATCTTGAGATAATAGGTATGTATAAGATGTCAAATATTTTACTGGGTTAGGGATGGACTTCGCTAACTCAGTCAGTAGGAAAAATTTATTCTTTTTACTCGTAGCACAGAATACATAATAGTAGTTTAAAATCTCGTTCTTATATAAAAAAATTATAGAGTATAATCCTATAGTCTTACCACTCATAAGATCATTAACTCTCTCTAAGTTTGGTTACAATTAATATTGAGTCTCTTGTGAATCACAAAACAAGCAACTACCAAACGGTTAATTCATTTCATACCATGCAATATCGAAGTATGATTAAGTAGGGTTGTCAGTCCGTCGGTATGTCACAGGAGTTTATGCAAGAAATTGCATTATTATAAGATTATGCAAGTTGGTTGCAAGTTGCAATCAATCCAGTCTGGGTTCTGGTCTGGGTGACTTTCTGAGAATAACAAGATTGGGTGAAAGAATCTTTGACTTCAGCAAGTCTGCAAAATCCTGTGAGCCAAATTGTAACTATTATAAAGATGCAACAGAAGAGATTATGTACTCTAACAAGTCTAAAGCCCTGGCATTTACCATACTAGTTGACCACGGAGACCACATGGTTAAATACTAAATGTAATCTAGAATATACCAGCTGCTTCTCTTCTTCGCAGTAGGTACAGGGAATCGAGGACTTTAGCAGCAGCGTAACCTCAATACCATTATTGTGATTCAGGCGATATAAAGCTTAATGGCTTGATATCTGTAGAAATACAAAGATTTTTAAGTTTTTGGCGCTCTACCTACCATGTATTGAATACAGGCGTGATAATAATGAATGTACGTGTTAAAAATCTTTAACTTACTAAATAATTGTAACGGATTTCCGCCACACCAAAAACATGTTTTCCGAAACTGTCAATAATTTATCACTCCGTTCGACTTACACCTAATAAACGGGTTCGAATAGTAATAATTACAACTAAACACACTTACAGCTTCATACACTTGTATGAGTGTAAGTCGTATGGTTTTTTTTTGCGGGTGTGGGTCATGGGACTGGCACAGTAACACATTCAGCTTGTGGTGTAGGGCGACCATGGTTTAAGTGAAGGATGGGACAGATAGATTGAAATTTTTAGAAATATGACCCACCTTGTATCTTAATTCTGTGTATATTTATTAAGTCCTGCCTGCATATAAATAACCATATATTACTTTAAGGCTGTATTTTAAAACATGTCATAAGTCATTTGGAGGTTCGAACAGATAATAGCATAAGATAGGCCAAATACTATTCTGTTCTTGGGCTTCAAATCTCGGCATGCAGTATCTTTCAAAGGTGTCCATAATTATGAGTCTAATACAGAATCTCGAAACACGCTATCTCGACGCACGGACTCTCGACTAATATGGGTTATGGGTCATATTTCGTAACACTTTAAATTTATAGAAATGCAATTTATAATTACGACCAATCTTAAAAAGAGTACCGACATTTGATAAGTGACAATTTATTTGCATCCATAGCTAACAGTTGGGTAACTAGTTTTAATGACATGACGATCTTGATACTTGAATGAAGACTAACCGGTGGGATTCATGTGTGGGTGTGGAAGGAAAGTGAGATTGATGTGATGATCATGATCCAGTTTTTACGAGGTTAGCGAGATAAGCATAGGTGTTGATTTATCAGTTGCCTAAAGGCATCATATTATCGAAAGTTTTGGGTGTAATAGAATACTAGACCTTATTTAAGATTGGAGCTAAATTTAAGGGTATAATAAAATTGTAAAAAGTTGTTTCTGTATTTTTTCATGCTGTTCATTTAATGAGAAGAACTTTTTTTAAATAGGTATATTTTTTTTATTTTCCTAATATTTTTAAACGTGTGGTGCCAATCAAAGTTCGGATGCGTCTGCTACGCTACGGCGCCTATGATCATCCCATTGTTTCCTCGACTAGTGCTGTCACGTTATTGTTTACTTTTATATCGATAAAAAAGCTCTCAAGAAAAGCTTAATTATTTCAAACTCATCTTTTTCAAGTTATACTCTTCTCATTATGTCAAGTGAACTTATATGCATTAATAAGCTTGTCTTGTTATAATATCAATTTATATTTTAATAACTAACATAGACGCTATTCAACTAAGTATCGTATAAATATAAAGCTTTCATAATAACGCAGAAAAAAACATCAGCCATTTCGTGCAATCAAAAAAACATCAATGCATTTCATTACAATTTCTTTAGGTAGTCTATTTTACAAATTACGAACTAGACAGATCGTGAGAGGTAGTACCTCTTTTTGTTATTGTAATTAATAAAGTGAGAGTAATATTACATCATCGTGCCCCTGAGCTTGGTAGATTGTATCTTAAACAATAAAATATTTGTGTCTATTTGAACTGGAGCAGTTATTGTTAGAGAAGCAACAAAAAATACGCAATAATGAAAGTGAAAATAGTCACGAAACGGTACAAGGATGTCTTTAAATAGACCGCGTTTTTTGTATCATTCAGATATTTGGTTGGATTTGGCAAAGAAATATAACATGTTTAACATTACTTTTATGGTTTTTTGTATCATAATTATTAAAAATTGCAATCAACGTATACTATTGTTAGAATAGATATTGTTAGTTTTTAGCACATATAAAAAAATAGATAGAAGAATATTACGCACTGGAACCAGGTATTCTTTAACGATATCGATATAAAATCCATCGACAACGGTAACATCCCTAGACGAAGATAACAAAGAGAATTTATATGGCGTTTAGAAGTGGTTCACCGTTACTTATTACGATTACAAGCTTACATACAGACAGACAGTAAACCACACTCACTACATAAAGAGGTTGGATATGGATAGTGAATTAGTGATGGGAATCGCAGTGAAATGGAAAACAATAGGATTATAGTAAGTGGGGTCAATGAGATATTTACAATTTTATGACAGGTTATAAAGTGCGTACAGCAGGGCTGTAATGCGCACTGAAGACTTTGTTTTGTCTACGCATTATCACTTTCGATGCACACTTCACTACGGAAAAGAACGTGCATTAATCATAGTGAAGTATGCAACACTTGTAGACAAATCGAAGTTTACAGTGCGCATCATAGGCCTGCAGGCCTATATGCCTGTTGGGGCAAGCAGACCCACTACCTTTCATTTTAAATTCAATTTGGATTTCTTTCATAAAGAGATTTCAAACTACATAAACTATTGAACTTTGACTTACTTATAGACGATTTTGATCAGCAATCGAGGAATATTTAAATTAATTACCTGAAAACAAGAAAAAACAATAATAAGTAAAATTACTCGCATACAAAAAAACTTGAAATATTTTATTTATATTAAACACGGTCGTGAAGGCAATAAAACTATTACAATATTTCCGCAAGTTTCCCCAATACACCGTAAATAAAGAACATAAACATTATACACAAATACTAAGAAAAACCTACTAACCTATACCTACTCATAAACACTGCCCACAAGAATCCGGAACGACACCCCACATCATTTGACCATAGAAAGCAAACCCAGCCCATCCTAGACCTAAGTCTAAGCTAGAAAAAAACTCCTATAAACCTACTTTTTGGTCCTAGGAATTGTATGTAGGCTAACTTCCTAGACGCCCAGCTAGACACACCTAGGGGAGTAGAGAGTGACCAGATAGAAAAGACACTTGACTCCCTGCTACATTGTATTGAAAAGAGTTCTTTGATAATTTGTTGGTAAAAAGCATACCCAGCTTTAGAAAAACCTTTAAGTCGTACAAGAAGTAGGGGTCTTCAGTAATTAGCTAAGACCTAGGGCCATATAAAACCTAGAATACTAGACTAGTTCAAGAGGATCGACCACGTCCGGTAGTAAACTATGTGTTATTGGAAAAAGTAAGGTCTAAACGACTTAATTCTATGGTTGTCGTTACGTTTTAGGTAGACTAGATTTTGACTACATTTTATGTGTCGATTTCTTTCTGAGAACACAGTTATTAAGCTATTAACTTTTAGGGTCGTATTTATAAAGCGATCTCAAGATTGGAGCAATATTAAGTATAGATTTGACAGATCTTTTTGTACTGAAATGACATTTCTGATACAAACTCAAACGCGCTGTCACTCTCGAGAGCTGATAATAAATATGGGCCTTAATTATGTGCACTTGAGCTGAGACAAATTCCGTGAAGGTGTCACAAATGTTTGACATAAAAACAACGTCAGAAAATACGTAAATATTTTCACATTTATATTATATTTTTTACGTTGGTCATACATTTGATTAGGTCCATTACTGTGAAACTAGAAACCAGCAACAAATTTTATCACAAATTATAAAATTAAATGTTAAAATGCGAAGCAAAAAATCGCTCCGTATAAAACATCAACGCGTCACATAACGTTTTTTCTTTTTCAAGACACTGAAAATGCAAATTTCCTGATGTACATGATTATCTATGATTTTTTTAAATAAATGTTTTGTCCAAGATTATTTTATTTCACGTGTTTATTTTATTTATGTGTTTACAGATAACTATAATAAGATAATCCAAGTCTAAGTAATTGTATCTGTTCCGGAATCACAAGCAATACCAATATATACCCAATTAACTATTAAACAATCCAATTATTACATATTAACCAGTCCACCTTAACTAATCAACAGGACAACTGTTATACAACAATCGACCACCTACTCCAGTTATTATCATACCAGCCATGAAATGTCATTGTGGGACAGCCTTGAAAGGACGCCAAACGCCATTCACAACCGGAACTCGAACCTGGGACTGGACTTATTGTCAACACGTCACATTGATTGGAAAAGGAACCTTATGAGCGAGAGCCTCATTGATACTTCCGGAATTGATAACCTCAATATTTTTCGTGTGTGGTTGAATACGCATGAAAAAAGTTGTTCATTAAGGTTTTTCTATAAGGACGGGTAGTTGATATGAAATAAAGCAAGCTGTTTGCAAGACTTTATAAAAGTGTTGATAAAAGTGATATTTTTATTTAAAAGGTAGGTAACTTGAACATTACGTCAAATTGATTGGAAAGGGAACCTAATAGCAAAGTAGGGTAGAGTAGACTGAGCGAGAACCTCATTGGTTACTTCCGCAATTGATAACCTCATTATTTTTGTGTGTGGTTTTATACACATGGATAATTGAAAGTTATTGCGCAAAATTCGCATTTTCTGTTTTTTTACACTGTAGGGTGTGTGTAAATAAAGACGAAATTAAAACAGGTATGCGGTATTATCAAAATTTCTAAGATATGTCACGAATCCGAGATGTCGAATGGATTTTTTTATAAATAAATGGTCTTGCTACTTGAAATTCCAGAACTAACTTATCTTTACTACTACACTAGCCGATTAAATAATATGGAAAGCATCCTGTTACATAGTTTTATACATACGTAACTTTGTAGGAAGGGGACTGTTATGTATACTTTACTACCAACCTGCCCATAATGTAGTTCCTTATTCGACTAACCGATCAAAGGTCTGCAATATAAAATGTAGATACTGTATTTTACGTATTAGGTGTCGGAGGGCAAGATTCGCTTTGGGTCACTAAGGCCCGTATTTATAATCAGCTCTCAAGAGTGGCAGCGAGTTTGAGTTCGTATCAGAAATGTCATTTCAGTACAAAACGACCTGTCAAATCCATACTTAATATTGCTCTCAATCTTGAGATCGCTTTATAAATACGATCCTAAGCCATTGCAGTGAAATATGGGCAGAGAATAGAACCATGCCTTACTTAAATTAAGATACCTATCTACTCTTACGTACCTAGGTAATTTGCAATAAATTTAAAAAAAATATCATAAAAATGCTTGATTTTACAGCCACTGATAAAAACTACAACTCACAATTTTCACCAACTTTGTTTCTGATTTCGTCTCAGTTTGTCACTATAAAAAAATACCTTAAAAACTTGTGTAACTACATATTTCTAGAGAAAACAAGTGCTAAGTTCAAGGATATAGGCACGGCAGATGAGTCACATAATTTTTTCACTTCGATAAAAATCACAAAAAGAAAGAAACCATTTCTAAAACGGACGCTATGCTATCACAAACTTTCTAACTCCTTTTTTAGTATGGGCTTGCAAAACCTGTTCGGCAGAGGTGCATTAGCAATTTTAATGTGATCTTCGGATGTCCATGGACATCGCTTTCTATTGACAATGGTGATAGAAAACTGTTTACGTAATAAGCCGATGGAATCGCGGTATTGACCTTCAAATTTTGAATTTAAATAGAATTTAAAATGGCGGATTATGATCAAATAATATGTATTTCGTCTTTGATTTTTACTCACAAATAAAACACATGTTTGCACACGTTACACAAAACCATATCAGAGGCAGAGGCCTATTAGCTGTGCTACAAGGCGGTTTAAAAACTCTGACACCAGGGTTTATCGGGTCGATTGACTCGAAACCCACACGACAAAAGAAGACTCACAATTTACTCTTTAATTCATTTTGTTTCATTAAATCACTAAATTCCATGTAAAATATACACGGAGTTTTTTAGAATCATAATGGAACTATTATTTTGTAAAAGTAAAATATGAACTCTATCTATATCAAATATAATATTAATCTATATCAAATAACTTTTACACCTACAAATTTTAGTCAGATTTATTCTAGTGACCGATGTTGCTAAATAATGGCGTAGGTAGTTATTACAAATAAACCCAACTATTAATATTCAATACAAACCTGTTACAATAACTATATTGAAATGAAAATTGAAGTAACAGGTGAATTTAACGAGGTTGAACCATTAGCAAGTACTATATATACAGGGTGTAAAAAAATACTACGTCTTAACCACATGTTCTAAGGACACCAAACCATTTTCCCAAAGCACTAAAATTGAAAAAAAAAATGCCTTTCCATACAACAAGGCAATTTTGTTATTATTACTAGAATAGAAAATGTAGTTTAAGGAAAAGCTTCACTTTTTTTACACCCTGTATATTCTGTACCATTAGTGAATATTTACGTCGACTAAGATGGCAAGGAATTTTGATTAATATGAATCTGGCGCAAGCGCAGTGTATTTGTGTTTGGAATTCAGTTTAGATTGAAACAGATTAGGCGAAGTATTTTGTTATTTTTATTTAATATATTGTTATTATGATTTAATATTACAAAGTTAAACGAATGTTTTACATGTCTATCTTAGTAAGCAGAACTGCTAAGCGCCCCTATAAATGACTAGAAGCCATTTTTACAAAACTTGTCTATTTTTTAACTGTTTTTAAAGTTTTTCCCGGTAAAAAATACTTTATTTCTGGATTTATAGATTGCCAGCTCATTTACGTCTTACTTACAAAGGATTTCGTACTGAATTCTACAGTAAGTTTGACCTGGTTAGAAAATCAGCTCCATTGTTGTGTCTTTTATAATACCTAGCTTTATTAATTCTCATAGGTTTAGCATGGAAGGTAAACAATGTATAAAAGCTTACAATTAAGGTATGGACTGCACGAATTTACCGAGTCCAAAATATTGGAATCCATTTTCTTCTGCTTAAGGCACCCGTCAAAATAACTTCTCTTTCAAGTCGATCGACCCGATGAACCCCGGTGTCCGAGTTTTTATACCACCTAATAGCACAGATTATTATCTGCCTCTAATAGGCCTTTGGCCATCCTTTAGCATGATTGTGTATAACGACCACTATCAAAGACAGCGACCGGGACCGACGGCTTAACGTGCCCTCCGAAGCACGAATTATTTTTCTTCCAAACCATCAGGTGATTCAGCCTGCATTGTCCTAACCAAACTCACAAAGTAATAAATTGTTAAATTTGGTGTTTCTCCCCTGGGAATCGAATCCAGGACCTTGAGATCGGGAGCCTATGGCTCAGACCTCTAGACCACGGAAGCAGTTAACAATAGGCAGTGCAAATTGAATATGCGTGCCCATAAGCAAAAGGAATGCGAAAGGTTGCAAAACCGAAGTTCTCGCAGTGAAATCTGCGCGGGAAAATTATCAACCTGCGGTCTCGCTTCCGCATGGTGAGTTCATTAACCGATGAGCGAGATGGAACGTTCGAAAGCGAACGTCCGTAAATAAGTTAATAAAAATTGCTCATTGTATTTTTTCTTTGCGGCCAGTTTGAGAGACTAAAGTGCGTTTTGTTTAGACGTGTAGATTTCATCATTAGGCATAAATGATAGATAACGTAAACTACTTACTTTCTTTAAGCCAGTTACGTGTGTGTGCAATTTGATTGTATTGTAATCAGTATTGTGACCAATATATACAGGGTGTCAGGAAGTAAATATAATTCGCAGATTTTCTACGCATGATAAATAGCAACTCTACCTAAAAAAAATCATTTTTTTCGTTTTACGAAAATAATTTTCACTTTTTCGTACTTAAATTTGTATGGAGATACTGAAAAGATTGTATTGTATTATTTGAGTTTAGGAATCGGGAAACTTCATCGTCTTCTATTAATACTTTATTCGATTTATAATCATTAGATAGGTACGAAATAATAGCTAAGAATTTGACCTTCACAATTCCGGCTCATCGATGCTGACCTTTGCGGTGAACAATCATAGACCAGGGCCCTGATTCTCCTATTTTGACAATGACAGAAAGTTAATAATTAGGAAGCTTATGGCTAATGGCGACAAAACGCTGTATCTAAAGAGTACATTGAACGATTTGTTCCAAAAGAAAAACTAAAGTGTTTAAAACAATCAATGTATAGCAAATTCGTTTTTGTGTGTTCGAAATCATTTTGACAAGTTCGAACATCGTTCATTCAAAATTGAATGAAATTTCAGAATACGGACACGATTACATGTCAAAAATTAAAAATTACAAAATAGCTTTTGACTTATTGAGCAACCCATTTTGTAATTCTTAATTTTTGACATGTAATTTTTAATATTTGACAGAATTATTAAAAGATTCTTAATTTTCTTATAAAATTCAAGCCCTTGCACATTGAATTACAAAAAATTGCAGGAAGAATGCCCGAATCAAGGTTTATCCTCTGCTATAAAAATGAAATTGAAGTTCTATATAGTTTCGGCCAAATCGCGAAAACTTGTATCTCTTTTTGAATAATTCAGTAATTATAGTACATATTACTTTGAAATGTTTCATATAGATGCTTTAAAGCATACAAATGTAAATAACATAAGCTTTTTGTTCATTTTATAATGGAATCAAACAAAAATGTAAATAATAATATTTGAGGTTAGCACAAATACTGGCGTTGTTCAAAGTTTATTTATGTTTTGGTACATCCGCAATATCTTATTTTATAGAAAACAAGGCATTCTCCTACCAATAAGTGTGATTTTCTAGATATTTTTGTTAAATATTAACGAAGAAATTTTGGTTCAGTTTTAGGGACTTTTGTACCATAGAGTAGAATACGTTACTTTTTACGAGAAAGTTTAAAATCGTTAATACCACTAAACTAGCGGCACTTTGTAAAAAAACTTGCAAAACATTAAATTCAATTTTGAGTTATTGAAGTAACTGAAACATTTGCAAAAGTATTTAAAATAATGAATTTAACAGCAAATAGAGTACTGTTGTTATTGTGATAATTTGGGTATTAATAAGTGCAGGATAGTATTTCGCTCGTGAAAAATAATTATTAGGAATAATTTTTTCAGTCGATGTTTCTTAAAATATGTTCATTTGGGGAATTACTATTTTAATTACAAAAAGGCGCTAGTGTTCTTGTAGCAACGCTCGAGCGCTCTCATCTGAGGCTCTCATAATAATCATAGACACATTATATAAGTAAGTATATTATAAATAAGGATTTATTTAAATTTATTTTAATATGGGTTAACTTACTTCAATATGTACCTATACGATCATGAGCGTACGAACGATCTCTCTTCTTTATTATGTCACATTTACATTACATAGATAAACACACTGATTTGAGAAGTCGCGCTAGCTCCATTTACTCTTCTGTGGATAAACATCAATAGTTTACTAGATGACCCGTTGTACTACACTACTACCTATCCTGACTACCTATACATTAAAACTCGTCATATTAAAAGCCTCAGCCATCCCAGCCCTCAATTACCTCTCCCTCCCGGCCCTCACTTCCCTCTCCCTCCCGGCCCTCACTTCCCCCTCTCTCGTGGCCCTTACTTCTCCCTCCCTTTCGACCATCACTTACTTATCCCTCCCAGTTCTCACTTCCCTCTCCCTCCCGGCCCTCACTTCCCCCTCTCTCCCGGCCTTCACTACCCTGCCCCTCCCAGCCCTCTCTTCCCCATCCCTCCCAATAGCTATAAACCTAAGAATAATAATAATAGCTATATAATAAACCTAGCTATAAACTCCTTGTACTACATAATCCCTCTTCCTGCCTGTCCTCACTTTCCCCTCCCTCCCAATAAGCATAAACCTAAGAATATAAACTCCTTGTACTGTAAACTACGTAATATAAAAAAAAATACGGGTTGCACTGTTGCACTTGCACTCCCGTGTAGAAGCCAAAACTCAACAGATGGCGCTAGTAGGTTTTCCAAAACGCAACTCTGGTACAATTTGTATGGGAATTTCCTCGCATGTTTTTCATATTTTCTCACTGCTAAACCCACAGAAGAGTAAATGGAGCTAAGCGGCAGCGACTTTCTCTAATCAGTGGCTAAACCTAGACTTCCACGAATAGTGCCCTTTGAAGCACGGAATCCGTTTTTTGTCCAACAATCAGGTAAATTCAAACTGCATTGTCCTAACCAAACAGGGGAGAACCTCGAAAAGTGATAAATTGGGAATCAAACCTAGGACCTCCGGTTCGGGAGACCATGGCTCAGACCACGGAGGCAGTTAAGTATAGTGTACAGAACTGAGGGAGCTCTACTGTCTTTAGTAAAAATCATTTATGGAGTTAAATTCTATATTATTTTTATACATTTGCCAATCCTTAATAAATTAGCACCACACACCACCCGCCTAAAGAAAAAAACTGAAAAACTGAGAAAATCTGGCAGTCAGCTACAATCTTGACTCGCAAACACCGATACTCATACGTCGTGACTCCAAATGGGGAAGAGAAGCGTCGTCATGCTGATCACATCCGACCTCGCTTGAACTTGCGACCAAAGACACCGACATCCACTCCGCTTATGGCTGCATCAATGTCTCCTGCGCTGCCCACACCTACTTCTGTAGAATCAGCAGTTCTGGGTTCAGCCTTGCAACCACCAGCAGTTGTCACCCCTATGTCAGAAGCAACCGCAGCACCTTCACAATCAGAAATTCGTAACGCTCTGACATCTCCAGACGCCCCGACGGAGCCATAGCCTGGTCATACCGCCAAGGTGGCTCATAGAAGAAATGTAGGGAGGGACGAATGTTGCAACCTCGTTTTATATACTGTCCATTCCTTGTCTCTTTCATTTTGTCAAGTGTGTCAATTCAATATACGTTCTTCAATACGAATCTATGTATTATTATAATACCTATTATATTTCTCCATGGTAATAAGTATTTAGAGACAGGCAGAAGATAGTCTCCAAATAGTCTCGTATTGCTACAAAGTTCTGCAATGCAATTTCTGCTTTACGATCAAGGTGTTTTAGGGCATTTTGTGAACCGCACGCAATTTACACACAGTACTTATTGATTCTTCTTCTTTTTCTTCATCGTTTCCTCATGTCTGAGGGTCGTGACCACCAAAAGTAGCGTTGCGGGTCAAGGCTCTCCAGGCACATCTGTTCTGGGCCTGGTGGATTGCCCCCTGGGTGTTGCACTTGGTGGACTGGATAGAACAGGAACTTAAATCATCTAAAATATTTTAAATTTTATCAACATTTCCCGTAAATAGGTACTCAGCCCATGACTCAGCTACTCTGCATTGTCAAAATAATTGTCATTATTGACAAGAGCAATGGCATTTTATTTTTTTTACTCAAAAGAGGTATACTTCTTAATAAAAAAAAGTCTTATGTTATTTATTAGGGTTAGTTTACCACAACAGTAACTACACACTACACAAAAAATAAGTGTTGAGAAAAAATATTTATATGTAGGTATGTTGATGATGACAATGTGCTCTAAGCTTCCTTTAAAACAATAAAAGGGTTTTAATTGTTATACTTAAAGAGTGCCATAAATTGTATAGTATATTTACATACATACATACATAAAATCACGCCTTTATCCCTAATGGGGTAGGCAGAGCGAAAACGACGATAGTATGTTTGCCTGAAATAAACGTATAAAATGGTATAAAAATAAGAAAATCGGCAAGTGCAAGTTGCACTCGCATGAAGGGTTTCGTACCATTATTTATACAAAAACGGCAAAATGCGCAAGCCCCCCTTAAACATTTATTTTATTCTGTTTTTAGTACTTATTTGTTGTAGCAGCAAAAGAAAATACATCATCGTTGCAAATCAATACTGTCTTGCTATCACGGTTCATGTGATATAGCCTGATAACAGACAGAATATCACGTTTGTTGTATGGAAGCCCCCCTTAAATATTTATTTTGTTCTGTTATTAGAATTTTTTGTTAAAGCGGCGACAGAAATACATTAACTGCGAAAATTTAAACTCTCTACCTATCACGGTTCATGAGATACAGCCTGGTAACAGACGGACGGACAGCAAAGTCTCAGTAATAGGGTCCCGTTTTTACCCTTAAATAGCAAAATAAATTTTAATATTCATAATTCAGTGGAACTAGTGAAATGAGTGTTTTATTATAAATTAACATGGAGTTCCATCAAGAAATTAGGACACAAAGTATAACATACTTTTTCTTGTTTGTTTAATTTTATTGTCTGAGCCCCTATCAGTTTGTGTACTGACTAAAAAAATAGCCCTGTAATTAAAAATATGGTTGGAAAAACGGCGCATTCCTACTTAATAAAATAACACTATATGTAAGTACAAAAACCTCTAAAATATACTTTAAGCATCCGTAAAAAATATAAATAAAATGCATTAAAATAGAAATAGTTACATATTTTCCTCGAAATGAAAAAGTTCACGGTTTTATATATGAACTCACCTTTATTACATTAAAACCTTTAATGAAAGCATCTATAGAAAATTATAATGAATGAAGATTGGAAATATGACAATAGCAAGTAGCCGAGTAGCGATGAAGTAGCAATTTTTTATAAGAAACGATTTTACTGTCCGATTATCGGATTCCTACGTCGTCATACAAACAGAAGTAAGTTAAACTCCCTCCAAGTTTCAGGTTTCTACAATCAGTGCTTTAGGCTGTGCGTTGATCCGTCAGTCAGTCAGTCAGTCATTCAGGACAAAGAATTTTATAACATGTACCTATAGGTAAAAGCAATGATAATTTTTGCGAAATATTTGAATTTGATTTTATGGGTATTTTGTGTTGATGTTGTTATTATAAAATGAACCTAGTCGGCAAAATTAAAATAATACAAAATTGAAAACCCTCAGAGAAAGATACTGGTACGTAGTTTATCTACCTATAAGTAAACTTTTTTATTAGATCCCCATTTCTAGCGTGTAGTGTGACCATCATCTATCTATTACTAATGAAAAAGCTTGTTTTTAATTTTATGAAGTCTGATACCAAAACGCCACGACTTCCGACAGTAAACTTATCGTCATCTCTAATCAAGCCTTTTTGAGTGAACTATATGAGCAAAATTACACAAGACTACTAGTTCTTCGAAAAGAAATATTGTTTATTCCATTGTTGTCATGAAAACTGAAAGAGACAGTATAAACGATTAGACTCGAATTTTAACCAAAATATGGCCATAATATACGAGATTGTTTTGTCTTTTTAAGAATCGCGTAAGAATCTTCCTACACTGCTGGCTCTATACATCGCGAATATAAATTTTGTAACCAAAAGTGGAATGTACTACGCCCAAAACCGCGCAAAATTCGCCGGATAGCCATAAGGCGCACAATTCTTAAAAATCTGACGTTGGCAAAATAGCAGAATACGGGCCCAGTTTATTAAAAACCGCCAATTTCATTATAAAATTAAAACCTAAACCACAAAATATGGGTAGAACTAGAGGCCGCCTTTTAATTAAGTTCCTAAATATTAGAAGCGTAATAAAATTCATATTTAAATCAAACAATAGGCCAAACTTACTTCATATATCTGGACTGGACCAATAACAAAAACAGCATAGAATTTCACAATTGGCTTCTCTTTTAAAAATCTGTCACATAACAAGAAATCCTATCAGAAATGCCCCGCAAAATTAGTCACATACAGCGTAAACGACTTAAATTGACCATCTGATAGGTAGGTGGCAATTTTAGGGATGCATATTTTAGTCATTTTTAGAAAAATTATGGTTTTTTCCACAAAAGAGATAAATATATTTTCGAGCAGGAGTTTCACTCTTAACAAACACAAGGGAATCATTTCTCAGCCCATAATAGTTATAGGCCCGTATTGATAATCAGCTCTCAAGTGTGACAGCGAGTTTGAGTTCGTATCAGTAATTTCAGTTCAGTACAAAACGACCTGTCAAATCCATACTTAATATTGCTCTCAATTTTGAGATCGCTTTATAAATACGAGCCATAAATAGTTAGATATTACTGGAAGGCCCTTTCGCAAGCTATTTACAGTAAACAGACAGTAAAGATGTTGTAATATAGGTAGAATCACGCAGTTAGCACGTGGTCATTCGGAGAATCACTTTCTAACTACCTTTCGCTACATAATCTCGGATTGGTTAGTAAAATGTGGGTACGCATAATTTGATATTTTGATTGGTTAGTTTGGATATATGAAGTAAGTTTGGCCTATTGTTTGATTTAAATATGAATTTTATTACGCTTCTAATATTTAGGAACTTAATTAAAAGGCGGCCTCTAGTTCTACCCATATTTTGTGGTTTAGGTTTTAATTTTATAATGAAATTGGCGGTTTTTAATAAACTGGGCCCGTATTCTGCTATTTTGCCAACGTCAGATTTTTAAGAATTGTGTGCCTTATGGCTATCCGGCGAATTTTGCGCGGTTTTGGGCGTAGTACATTCCACTTTTGGTTACAAAATTTATATTCGCGATGTATAGAGCCAGCAGTGTAGGAAGATTCTTACGCGATTCTTAAAAAGACAAAACAATCTCGTATATTATGGCCATATTTTGGTTAAAATTCGAGTCTAATCGTTTATACTGTCTCTTTCAGTTTTCATGACAACAATGGAATAAACAATATTTCTTTTCGAAGAACTAGTAGTCTTGTGTAATTTTGCTCATATAGTTCACTCAAAAAGGCTTGATTAGAGATGACGATAAGTTTACTGTCGGAAGTCGTGGCGTTTTGGTATCAGACTTCATAAAATTAAAAACAAGCTTTTTCATTAGTAATAGATAGATGATGGTCACACTACACGCTAGAAATGGGGATCTAATAAAAAAGTTTACTTATAGGTAGATAAACTACGTACCAGTATCTTTCTCTGAGGGTTTTCAATTTTGTATTATTTTAATTTTGCCGACTAGGTTCATTTTATAATAACAACATCAACACAAAATACCCATAAAATCAAATTCAAATATTTCGCAAAAATTATCATTGCTTTTACCTATAGGTACATGTTATAAAATTCTTTGTCCTGAATGACTGACTGACTGACTGACGGATCAACGCACAGCCTAAAGCACTGATTGTAGAAACCTGAAACTTGGAGGGAGTTTAACTTACTTCTGTTTGTATGACGACGTAGGAATCCGATAATCGGACAGTAAAATCGTTTCTTATAAAAAATTGCTACTTCATCGCTACTCGGCTACTTGCTATTGTCATATTTCCAATCTTCATTCATTATAATTTTCTATAGATGCTTTCATTAAAGGTTTTAATGTAATAAAGGTGAGTTCATATATAAAACCGTGAACTTTTTCATTTCGAGGAAAATATGTAACTATTTCTATTTTAATGCATTTTATTTATATTTTTTACGGATGCTTAAAGTATATTTTAGAGGTTTTTGTACTTACATATAGTGTTATTTTATTAAGTAGGAATGCGCCGTTTTTCCAACCATATTTTTAATTACAGGGCTATTTTTTTAGTCAGTACACAAACTGATAGGGGCTCAGACAATAAAATTAAACAAACAAGAAAAAGTATGTTATACTTTGTGTCCTAATTTCTTGATGGAACTCCATGTTAATTTATAATAAAACACTCATTTCACTAGTTCCACTGAATTATGAATATTAAAATTTATTTTGCTATTTAAGGGTAAAAACGGGACCCTATTACTGAGACTTTGCTGTCCGTCCGTCTGTTACCAGGCTGTATCTCATGAACCGTGATAGGTAGAGAGTTTAAATTTTCGCAGTTAATGTATTTCTGTCGCCGCTTTAACAAAAAATTCTAATAACAGAACAAAATAAATATTTAAGGGGGGCTTCCATACAACAAACGTGATATTCTGTCTGTTATCAGGCTATATCACATGAACCGTGATAGCAAGACAGTATTGATTTGCAACGATGATGTATTTTCTTTTGCTGCTACAACAAATAAGTACTAAAAACAGAATAAAATAAATGTTTAAGGGGGGCTTGCGCATTTTGCCGTTTTTGTATAAATAATGGTACGAAACCCTTCATGCGAGTGCAACTTGCACTTGCCGATTTTCTTATTTTTATACCATTTTATACGTTTATTTCAGGCAAACATACTATCGTCGTTTTCGCTCTGCCTACCCCATTAGGGATAAAGGCGTGATTTTATGTATGTATGTATGTAAATATACTATACAATTTATGGCACTCTTTAAGTATAACAATTAAAACCCTTTTATTGTTTTAAAGGAAGCTTAGAGCACATTGTCATCATCAACATACCTACATATAAATATTTTTTCTCAACACTTATTTTTTGTGTAGTGTGTAGTTACTGTTGTGGTAAACTAACCCTAATAAATAACATAAGACTTTTTTTTATTAAGAAGTATACCTCTTTTGAGTAAAAAAAATAAAATGCCATTGCTCTTGTCAATAATGACAATTATTTTGACAATGCAGAGTAGCTGAGTCATGGGCTGAGTACCTATTTACGGGAAATGTTGATAAAATTTAAAATATTTTAGATGATTTAAGTTCCTGTTCTATCCAGTCCACCAAGTGCAACACCCAGGGGGCAATCCACCAGGCCCAGAACAGATGTGCCTGGAGAGCCTTGACCCGCAACGCTACTTTTGGTGGTCACGACCCTCAGACATGAGGAAACGATGAAGAAAAAGAAGAAGAATCAATAAGTACTGTGTGTAAATTGCGTGCGGTTCACAAAATGCCCTAAAACACCTTGATCGTAAAGCAGAAATTGCATTGCAGAACTTTGTAGCAATACGAGACTATTTGGAGACTATCTTCTGCCTGTCTCTAAATACTTATTACCATGGAGAAATATAATAGGTATTATAATAATACATAGATTCGTATTGAAGAACGTATATTGAATTGACACACTTGACAAAATGAAAGAGACAAGGAATGGACAGTATATAAAACGAGGTTGCAACATTCGTCCCTCCCTACATTTCTTCTATGAGCCACCTTGGCGGTATGACCAGGCTATGGCTCCGTCGGGGCGTCTGGAGATGTCAGAGCGTTACGAATTTCTGATTGTGAAGGTGCTGCGGTTGCTTCTGACATAGGGGTGACAACTGCTGGTGGTTGCAAGGCTGAACCCAGAACTGCTGATTCTACAGAAGTAGGTGTGGGCAGCGCAGGAGACATTGATGCAGCCATAAGCGGAGTGGATGTCGGTGTCTTTGGTCGCAAGTTCAAGCGAGGTCGGATGTGATCAGCATGACGACGCTTCTCTTCCCCATTTGGAGTCACGACGTATGAGTATCGGTGTTTGCGAGTCAAGATTGTAGCTGACTGCCAGATTTTCTCAGTTTTTCAGTTTTTTTCTTTAGGCGGGTGGTGTGTGGTGCTAATTTATTAAGGATTGGCAAATGTATAAAAATAATATAGAATTTAACTCCATAAATGATTTTTACTAAAGACAGTAGAGCTCCCTCAGTTCTGTACACTATACTTAACTGCCTCCGTGGTCTGAGCCATGGTCTCCCGAACCGGAGGTCCTAGGTTTGATTCCCAATTTATCACTTTTCGAGGTTCTCCCCTGTTTGGTTAGGACAATGCAGTTTGAATTTACCTGATTGTTGGACAAAAAACGGATTCCGTGCTTCAAAGGGCACTATTCGTGGAAGTCTAGGTTTAGCCACTGATTAGAGAAAGTCGCTGCCGCTTAGCTCCATTTACTCTTCTGTGGGTTTAGCAGTGAGAAAATATGAAAAAACATGCGAGGAAATTCCCATACAAATTGTACCAGAGTTGCGTTTTGGAAAACCTACTAGCGCCATCTGTTGAGTTTTGGCTTCTACACGGGATTGCACGTTGCAA
>JARACY010005796.1:0-20263 GCA_029255725.1 Scrobipalpa atriplicella
GACGATTAGATAGATTGGTAAAATGAAATTTGTTCCGGGTTTTGGCGGTCGGTTTTCATTGTAATTGACTACTATGGAATATTTTTTTATTGCGTGAAGAGTTATTGCGCTATGAGTTTTTGTAATGTTAGAAACTTTACTTAAAACAACCTATCACTACAGAGCAATTGCTCTCAAAACTGTTCCGAAATGGCGTACACGCCCTTTTTTGAGGACTTGGAGGCTCTGGCCATCCTCCAGAGTGATACAGGCGTGGCTATTCGTATTTATGTTAGAAAACACTAGTTCTCTGTATGAAGGACTACATCATTTTACCATCGTAAAACCTCACTTTCAAGGCGTAAAAGTAAAACAAACTTATCACTATAAACGTTTCACTTATCTCTACTAAGTAATGAACGATAAACTCATTAGTGTGAAGAAAACACGTAAATAACAGGAAATGGTCAAGTGACTTCCCCATTATGGTGTATTAAGTCCCAACGTAATACGTTGACCCGCACAGTGGGTCGAATGTGTTAGCAGGTGGACATAATGACATTGTTTATTTTTCTGGCCGTAGTTTTCCTTTAAGATAACATGTTTTACTGTATTCGCGTAAAGAGAAGCAACTAGGGCATTAGTTGTACAGTTATATATAACTTTTTGAACTAGTTTATCATAAATATAGTGCATTTTCATTTGCAATGAGAATGTCTACTCTTAATTAGGTATAGTAAGAAAATGGATCCATAGTAATTTCTACCAACTTGACTCCTGCGATCTTTAAGTAACTTGAACATCTCTTAATGACATCTCTAAGGTTTAGAAAGAAACAATATGAACGTAAAGGCTTTGGCAAAAAAATTACAAAACACTTTTTTTTTGTTTTTAGGTACTTTGTTGTTTGTTTTTAAATTAATTAATTTAAGCTTTTATGGCTTTTTGTGTCCAAGTTATTTAATATTTCGTAAAAAATCAGTTTCTACGTTCGGTCAATACTTACTTAAGACGAAATTGTCTAGACACTTACTCAATTAAGTGCAATTTCAGTGCAGTTTATGTGCAAGAAACGCGGATAAGCATCTGCGACGGAAGCAGTTGGCTTACTAACCACCTAATGGTTAGTTCACACTGAGAAGCGACGTGACGCGGCGTGCAGCTGCTTGAAGATGCATCTCGTTATACCACGAAGCGAAGTGACAGGCTGCATCGTGCAGCGTAGCGCGACGCAAAACCGCGAAATATTTTGAATTAAGTCACAGAAATCTTTTGTGTAGGATCACGCTACTTACATGTGCGCGCCGCGTTGCGTCCCGTCCCGTCGCTTCTCGGTGTGAATTGACCCTAAGTGACATCGTCGCACGTCCCTTTCCTTGTTGGAAGAAATACGGTTAAAAACTTAAACGCTGTCGATTATAGTAATAGATGCTTTAAGAGAATAAGTAGGAATGTTCTTTAATAGTGCTATTAGTAGTGTTTTCTAAGAACAATTGGTCTTGAAAACATTAAATTCTATTTCATACACTAAGTAACTATTTTAAACACGAAATTTCAAATTATCGAGCGACTCGCAACATCAGTGTCATCGGGAAGTATTTGGTTATTTTTTTTTAGTTTAGCTTAAATGTGTATTATTTTTAGTTTTCATGCCGACTCAATTATGGAAGTCCAAAATTGTTAAGTTACCTAATTATAATTTTAAGAGTAAATAATTTAGTTCCTTCTCGGAAGCTTTTTCATTTCTGAATAATAATTAAAGTCTTTTAAATATCAACGTTTTCATTAACAAATACTTGCTACCATCTCTTTTCTTTCTACAATATTTTTTTAAAATATTTATATAATAGAAATTAGTTTTTGAAGTCTTAATCTGTTTGTTTTTAAATTTTAAAAACAACAACTTTTGAAACAATAAAAAAAGTAAAAACTCTCTCGGCTGAATGCAACCGTCTTTGCGTGGCTATGTGACGTAATAAAAAATAACTAGTGGGTGTATCTCACAGTGAAAGTTGTCATGAGGTATCGCGGTTTATGGGAAGATTATCGGATCTACTAAGTATAAAAATAGTTATTGTTTTGCTGCGTGTGAGATAAGAATATACAACGTGTAACAGAAAGGGTATATGCATCGAGGAATGTGTGAATCTACCCATGAAACTGAACAACTTTCCCTAAGGAACATAGATCGAAAAACGAAAAATAAATTTTGACCTTCCATATAAAATACATCAGCTGATAGCGCATTTAGTATGGGAAGAAATTTTTTTTTTTTCATTTTAAGACTTATGTTCCTTAGGGAAAGTTGTTCAGTTTCATGGGTAGATTCACACATTCCTCGATGCATATACCCTTTCTGTTACACCCTGTATACTATCAGTAAACAAAAAGATTAAGACTTCAAAAACTAATTTCTATTGTAATGGGTAAGTTAGAATTTTACGAGGTTATTTAATTTGTCATCTTTTATATACCTACAGTTTGGTATTAAAAGCTGCGAAGAATCCCAAATAATGACTTCTTCAGTCATCAAATAACGTATAGCATGACCACTGACTAAAAAGACCTGACCTGACCCAGAGAAAGACAGAGAAAAAAGAAGAGAAGAACTTATGGACTTCTTATAATCTATGGCACATCTATGGCAGGTCTTTTTAGTTCGTGGTTAGGGTATACCCACAACCAGTAAGGTTTTGAAGTCAGAATCTCGAGTTTGAATAACTCTACACATAGGTAACGAAAACACACTTACTTATAATTTAATGTAATCAACTTCTAACTGCGTATCAAATTAATGATCCACCATACGATGCCGTGTGTGGCTTAGAGAATCATTTGAAACAATAAAAAAGTAAAACTCGCTTGGCTGCATGGAAGCTACGCCTTTGCGTAACGTTTTATAATTAAATACGTTGATGTATGGGAAAGCCAGTGCCATCTGGGTGAGCACTCTGTCTTGTCAAATTTGTCTCTGTGGTTATTGGCCGAGACTAGATATGGACAAAAGCAAACCAATTGCACATATTTACTTGGATGGAAGTAATGTATTCGCGTGACATAATTACGTCATTAAAACTCTACCTACTCCGTACGTGATACATGCGTGACTATTGTGTATAAAAAATCCTGAGAATACCGTCATATTACTATCATTGAACAATAAATTCACTATCACTAGAAATTGTATTAGCAATTCATGTTCAACTGCTCGTTGCGTTACGGTTGCCCACAGACTGTAAAATCATGCATATTTTATACTAAACAAGTTCATGAATTCACCTTTCGATTTTAAATGCACAGTGGTGTGGATTGCCCTACGTCATGGACTAAATGTTTTTTATATTGAAAAGTAGGTTTTGTCAGGAGAAGAGGTCTGATAAAAAAAAAACAATTGTTATATCTATGATGAAAAGTATTTTATATGATTTACCTGCGTATTTTCTATCACGATAAGACCCGGTTAAATTAATTTATTTTGAGTTCAGAAATGATCAAATTAAACATAATTTGCTGTATTTCAATGCCAGATAAAAGTAGCATGATAGCATAATGAAGCCCACTTAGAAAACCTTTACAAAACCAATCAATACAATGAAGAATACTTTAAGCCTAAATCCACTGTAAAGGTATTTTTACTATACGAAATATCAGTAAGTACTAACCGGTACTAAACTTACAATTTGACGCAATACGGTTGACGGAATATTACCTGAATGAAGAGTGCTCGGTTATATACATAAGGATATCCTAAAATAAACACTTAGAGTCTATATCCTGACCACTTTTACCATCAATTTCAACTCGTGAAAAAATATCCTTTACTCTCCAACAAGCGCAAAATGACCGTCCGGTATTTTCATCAATTTTGAGCTTCTCCGACGTAAAACAGTTGTCTGGTGTCTTCAACACGTTATCCGGCTTGATCTAGGACCATGAAAAGGTCGTCACATGTAAGATTTATTTCTCCGTGCACCCTTGTGCATGACGCCAGCATAGCCACCCTTTTGTGAGAATAACAGATATGACGAGCGGGTTTTGATATTTAGCTGGGTAATGGTGTGGAAGTTGAATACAGCTTCTGAGAAATCGCCCCCGCAGACGTTTCGAGGGGGCCTGCCTAGATATCTCCTTTGCTGACTATACAACTTCTTCTTCTTCGAGTCAATTGTCCAAATAGTTATATATAACTGTACAACTAATGCCCTAGTTGCTTCTCTTTACGCGAATACAGTAAAACATGTTATCTTAAAGGAAAACTACGGCCAGAAAAATAAACAATGTCATTATGTCCACCTGCTAACACATTCGACCCACTGTGCGGGTCAACGTATTACGTTGGGACTTAATACACCATAATGGGGAAGTCACTTGACCATTTCCTGTTATTTACGTGTTTTCTTCACACTAATGAGTTTATCGTTCATTACTTAGTAGAGATAAGTGAAACGTTTATAGTGATAAGTTTGTTTTACTTTTACGCCTTGAAAGTGAGGTTTTACGATGGTAAAATGATGTAGTCCTTCATACAGAGAACTAGTGTTTTCTAACATAAATACGAATAGCCACGCCTGTATCACTCTGGAGGATGGCCAGAGCCTCCAAGTCCTCAAAAAAGGGCGTGTACGCCATTTCGGAACAGTTTTGAGAGCAATTGCTCTGTAGTGATAGGTTGTTTTATGTAAAGTTTCTAACATTACAAAAACTCATAGCGCAATAACTCTTCACGCAATAAAAAAATATTCCATAGTAGTCAATTACAATGAAAACCGACCGCCAAAACCCGGAACAAATTTCATTTTACCAATCTATCTAATCGTCAAAATCCTCCATACCACGACGCGGTTCTCAATGAACGTGGGCGGGGGCGCTGCAGTATAAGGAGAACTGTCAAATTAATGTCAAATCTCAAGATGACGGCGGTAGTTCCTTTTCTCACCACATTCATTTAAAACGTGGTCGTACTATATCTCGGCACGAAAGGCTCACTCACCGGTAGCGAGAAAGAGATAGCGTATTGGTTATGTAACAAGTGGGTAAGAGATGGATGGACTCGTTTTGAGAGGGAAGCGGTTCGATGGTCGTGAGTCACGGAGGCTGCGTCGGCGCAGCCTCTGTTGTGGGAAGTAGAGAAAGGCGAATTTTGATAAATTATAAAATAACCAGTATAAAAAGTATCAATAATAGTTGCTGTAGATAAATAATGTTTATTTTACGCTGAATGATGATAGATTCAAGACCCCTCGTCAAGTAGGTACATACAAATCGGGCCTTGTTAATATTGCACATTGCTATTGATTCGTTGAGGGCACGATTTAACTAAATATTGTCTAAAATTTTTGTCTTCCTTTTCTGTTCTCTCGTGATAGGAAATGACTTATATTAGTTAGTCGTGATTTTTGCAACTATACGAATTGCTACCATTGGCTAAGTTGGACTGGCAAATGTACACTACATATATCTTTCGAAAAGTCAATGGTCAATATTTACGTAGCTTTTAGCTTATATTTAAGCTTTAGATATTTTTTTTTATTCTGTTTCTTATTATATCACTCTGACTTTAACAGGTTAAGTAAAGTAGGTATAGGTAGGTAAAAGTGTAGGTATTAATATTTACCTAAAATACAAACTCTTTCTTCGACACACATAAACTTCGAAGAATTTCAATCGACGTTCCTTGAGTTAAATTTAAGACAGCAGACACTGGGCTGTGCTTTTTAACATTTTTATTGTGCGGTAAGAAATGCTTCACCGAATATTTTTTAGCAAATTCGACTTGACCACGACCGGGTTTTGAGAATTTCAACAAAGGAAGCCGTTGGAATGGTGCAAGTTTTTTTTTTTAAGTTTAGGGTCAGTTCGCACGCTGCGGCGTAGTGCGACGTAACCGACCGTCGGTTACGTCGCACTACGCCGCAGCGAATGTCTATCTTTTTAAAGTTAAATATTGTATCAAGCTTTTTGCCGCGTCGCGTCGCCTACCATCTCGGTGTGAACTGACCCTTAAGGGGGCTTCGCGAAGTACTTTAAGTGTAACTTAATAAGCACATAGAGGTGTAAGTACCATATACTGAGTAGTTATACTAAGAAAACTTGGCTCATCTAGCACATTGCGTTTAGAAGAACCCAAAATGCATAAATTTTAAACAAGTAAAAGATTGCCTGGAAGGAATAGCTCTTAGTTATAAGTCTGCCTTTGTGCACATTGCTTTTTATTTAAGTCGTCATCATCAGCTCCCGTCGCGTCGCTAAGGAGCACGAGCCTAACCTGAATTTAGGGGAAGGACTTAACTAAATAATCTATATGTAGGCACCTAGATACATGTGTTTGTTTATACTTTATGCGAATTAAAACAGTTTTTTACTTACAAGCAATGACATCGCGACAAAACAAGTTTACAAATAAATACAAATACAAATACAAAATACTTTATTTCCACAAAAACAAATTACAGAGACAATAGACACATATAAACATAAAATAACAAATAAACAGTCAGGTAGGCTCAGAGTAGGTAAAACAGTGGAAAAGGGTGTGGACACAGCCAGGCTGTTTTTAAGTCCACCCTAAGTCAAAGGTATAGAGGATAGAAGGTGAAAGAACACAGGTCAGATTGAACTCAAGTATACATAAGTTTGTAATTTAAATTAGCAACAGTATTAGGAACATTGATCATTGGTACATAGAAGCAAAATATATTGTTGGTACATAGCTGTAAATTAGTAACAATAATAGGCACATTTCATCATTTTGTTTATAAGGATATTGAATTTTAATATTTAAATAAGACTATATTTATTATAAAGACAAATTGTTGTTATACACTTGCTTTAGATACAAAAATCTGTTCTTTGCAGGACACCGAATATCTTCAAATCTTTTTTGAAGGTTTAGATATAATAGTTTAACTTGGCGTTTGAATTGATATATGGTTTTAAGAGTTCTAATTGGCGGAGGAATATTATTCCAAATTTTAGCTGTTGCATACCGAAAAGAGCCTGTGAACTTGGCAGTGCGATGACGAGGCACGTCCAGCAGCAGAGCGTTGGCGGGGCGTTGCCGGCGACCGCCAGCGCTCTGTCGCCGCAGCCGCGCGGCCAGACCGGCGGGCGCGCCCGACTGCAGCACATTGTATGTGAAGCAGGCGAGGTGAACCCGTCTCCGAGCCGCCATGTCGAGGCTATTCATGTTGTTTAGAACAGGGGTAATACGGTCATGCCGACGAAGTCGTTCGCAAAATCGAACACATGAGTTTAATTTAACTCGACTTCAATCTGTTGACTCAGCCAAGCCAATCTGTCTGCCACATCCCCATCAGTTAATACGTACTGACATACACACGATAACTAACATATATGTATGTAGGTATGTATGTATAGCTCAGTCGGTCAATAGCTCCACCAGACGTCTCTAATGATGTGAAATTGAGTTGTATGACTCATACACTATAACTATGACCTCACGAACAGATACATTGTGAACCTAGTCTATCTCATACAGTTTGTCTATCGCATAGATTTGTACTTGTATGAGGGTAATTATATCCATCGGAGCATGAGTGATTCAATTTTAGACAGTTCTTAAGTAAACTGTAAATAGTTCAGAGTAGGTAGGTCCATACATACATACTTAAAAGTCACGTATTTATCCCCTACGCCGTAGCATAGGGCCTACGGGGTAGGCAGAGCGTAAAATATAAAACTATGATTCTGGATATTATTTTATAGATATTTAAACGGTTACCACTAAAGCCTCCAGCAAGAATCTCTCAATCGATGTGCCATAACATAATTTACAGAAACACAAACGATTATTCTTCGTGAGAAAATGAGAATAAGAAGAAACTCCCTGTTTATTTACAAACTAGCTTTCTATCAGCGGTGTCACCCGCTGCTTAATAAGTTTTCCCGTGGGAATGATGTATTTTCCCGCGGTAAAAAGTAGCCTATGCTACTCGAGGTGAATCTAATAGTGAAAGAATTTTTGAACCGGTCCAGTAGTTTTTGAGTTTATTCGTTACAAACATACAGACAAAAATCCAAAAATACAATGTTTCCTCTTTATACTATTAGTATTTAGATTATAATATTACTAGTTATTTGCGGCAATAACAAAGCACATTAAACCTAAGTAGCTCATAACGTGACAAGTCTTAAGTGTCTCGAAATAACTGTCTGTAACTTAACTCGACCAACACTGATATACGCTCCGCACCATTCCTAATACTTAGATAATAACTATCGTTTTACTATAACATGGCATTTATTCTTAAGTTGGCTCGTGTCTAGAGTATTTTTCATTTGGAATAGCCCTTATTTCTTTGACAATAGCAATCATTTTCCTACAACCTGGTTAATAAACTCTAGTGGTCATTAACCACATTTACTGTGATCGTTTTTCAAGTCAGGTAGTCTTTATCTCTTTGATATTAAGTGTCGTTTTCCAACGAATCAAGTGGTAAGTGGCTAACTTCATTCACCAAGATCATTTTGCATGTCCAGTAGTCTTTATTTCCTTAGATTATGTGTCGTTTTGCAACGACTCATGTGATTATGGTTGACTACATTCACAAATACCATTTTGCATGTCCAGTAGTCTTTATTTCCTTAGATTACGTGTCGTTTTGCAACGGCTGACGTGTAAGGTAGTGGTTTACCGCACAGGCTTCCGCGAAGTCGATACGATCTTGATGCAACGTTCCACAATGCCATTGTAGGTACTTGTACTTATAGAAATTGTCAGAGTTTGAAGATTTCTCGAAATCTACACAAATATAATAAAAAGAAAAAGGGTATGTTAGTTTGGTTATGGTTTAACATGAAAAGCACTAGAGCTTTTATTAAAACTCTTAAAGATACGTAAATTAGGAGTGACTTGAGCTAGTTTATACAGCTGAAAAATCATTTTTCTTGACAGAAAATCAAGGACAATTATTTAATAACTAGAGTCTGTGCGGAAAGAGAACAGTCAGAGAACAGTTTATGCCTAGTTCTTCAACCTTAACTTTCTAAATTAAATTTTGGGGGTTTATGATTAAAAACCTAGGCATAAACCCCACGCGACCAAACGAGTATTAATTAAATACAAATGTGCGCATTCAAATTCTATGACGGTTCTATTTTAGCACAGACTCTACCAAAAAATAGCAAAAAACTAATTTTGTTCACATCCATAATCTCTGTTGCGAATCAAATAACGCTTGTGAGAGGTTATAAAATCTGCAATCTTAAAAAAAAGAAACAGGAATTCCGCCTCAAGGCCTTTGCCAACCTGTTTTCTCCCGCCTTTTAAAAAAGTTAGTTCTTTTATCGCGGGAAAGGTAAAGGCACGAAATCTCTTGTGTAAGGGAGAATTTTAATAAGGTCTTTCGATATTACACAGTTAAGTTAGATTAGTTACTCGTTGAAGGCTAAGATTATTCCTAAAAAAAATAAATTAACAACAAATAAGGTATTATTTCGAGTCAATAAAGGCTAAGAATTACTGTTTTGGGTGGTTAGATAACTGGTAAAATTTATTACTAATAATTATTACCAACAAACAAGATAATTCATTATTCCGCTAAAGAAGTTATCACTTCAAAAACCAAGCAAGCATGAGATTATCTTACTCGTCAGTCATTTCGTGTTCCATTGGCTTTTCTATGTAAGTAAAAGGTAGCTGACACACGTTTCTTATATGGCCCACAGTCTACCATACAAATAATATATATTTGATTATTTAAATACATTCAAGTAGCATATAGGCTTGAGCTCATGATCAAGGCCGATCGATAGCCAAAACTGTAGTAAGTAGTAATCGAATCATTCTACCTTCATGGTTATCAAATGACGTCAGAGCTTTACAATGCATTTTTTAAATGTTCTCGTGTAGTAAAATACTCAAAGATTATAAATTGTCTTACACGCTTGTATTACGGGGTAGACAGAGCGTCAACGATCTAATAAAAAGGTGTTTTGGCGAAATGCTCTATTGGTTCTTATAATATACCCAGGATGAGAAACAGTTGAAACAGACCAGCATGGAAGTACCTAAATACATTCATTGACTGGTACATTAACCTGACTAGTTAAATTTAACTAGACTATGCCTTGACTTAGTTAACACTTTGACTGACCCAGCCTGACCTGCTCAACACGTTAGCAGTGTTAGCACAGATTACTTATGAGCGCGGCGGGGCGCGTGTTAGCTTCGGTAACTCCCTAATAAAAAAAAAAAGCACTGTGTAATAAAACGCATTAAACATTTAGCGCCTCAATTGAATAAGGAACAATTTCCGGTGAGAAATATTTGTTTATCATTAATTAAATTACATCAGCTATATTCACCAGTCTGCGAATCAGGATCTCTGATAGGAGTCCTATTAATCTTTGTTTATACCTATTTCCCGAAGTCAATTTTCTAAATTAGTCTATTTTTATAAAGTTCAAGAGACGTTTGTCAGCATAGCTACTTTTGTAATGTTATTTCCCAAACATGGAAGTAAAGAATATTTTTCGACTTGCATTGCACCTGAAAAACATTCATGTAAGATTTTTTTTTAAATTAAAAAATTGTATTTATTTTTCTTTCACGAGTTGATTTTTTCCAATGTTATTTATGACTTCATATACTTATCGCTCAAAATACTGTCCAAAGTGAACATTGTGTGATGTGTGTAAGTGTATCTAAGTGTAAAATCCGCCATTTTGTTTCGTCTCGCTTTATGTTTCGTTTCGTCACGTCAGTGTTGATACAAGTGCCGCGGTGTGGTACCGGAAAAAGTGTGACCTGGGTCCGATTCATAAAACTACAAATCATAAATTAAGTACAATATTTAACAAAGGCATATTTTAGGGTATGAACCCAGAGTCTGTGCGGAAAGAGAACCTTCATAGATTTGCAGGGCACATAATGTGCATAATTATTAACCCTCGGTTAGTCGCGTGGGGATTTTAAAGCCTAGTTCTTTAACTTTAACATTCTATATTAAATCTTAAGGGTTTAAGGTTAGGCGATGGAATCCCCACAGGCCAATCGAGGGCTAATTAATACCTACAGGTGTGCCCTGAAAATCTATGACGGTTCCCATGAGACTGAACAACTCACAGACTCTACCCATGAGACTCACACAGACTCTACCCATGAGACTGAACAACTTTCTCCAAAGGACACACAGGTCAAAATATTTAAAAAAATGTGGTCCCATACATTTTTTAAATTTCGACCTATTGACCTATTTTCCTTGGGAAAAGTTCTGCAGTTTCATAGGTAGTTAAATTGATGCCCTATAAAATATGGCCAGCTGTATGTGAATTGTAGTTTTATGAGGCCCCTGTGGTATCTCCCGGTGCCCACCGTGGTACCTTTCAGGGCATCGGCGGCTTCGTGTGCTACATATAGGACATACGGTGACGGTGGCAGGTGTACAACCGACTACAACATGCTCTGTCTCTTTCTTTTGCAGGTGACAACCGACACGGCATCCCGCTCGCACCCTCCCCGCCCCCACGGATTGTAGTTACATTGTGTTCATCGGTCGTAGATGTATCTGTTTCGGTTTTGCGGTTTGAAGGAGTTGTTTTTTTGTATCAACTCGTAATTTAGCAAAGGCTTTTAATATTGACGTTATTTTATGATCTAAATATTTTTATAGTAAAATCAAAGGGTCGTCAGGTTTTATGATTGTCGAAAAACTCTTATATTTATCGGTGGTGTAGAGTTCTTCGGTCTAGTGACCGGGAGCGATGGCGAATGCTCCACCGACAAGCGAGCTGCTCTTAAATTTAAGAAGAAAAGTTGAAAAAAATCTGTGAAGACACAGATTGAAGAAATTAGCATCGAAATAAATCACATCACAATCTTGTTCTACCTTCAATTTGACCTTGACATCTTGCTATAGCTGGTTTTATCTTGTCAACTGTTTCTAAGACAGAAGAGAAAGGTCAGGTCAGGAGTACCCTAAACCGACCTTGCATGAAAAAATATAAATGTGGATGAAGCGAAAGAACTTCGTAAGGATCATTACATATCAAGTGGAAGGATGTGATCTCTGCCTAGCCCTCCCGGAAATAGGCGTGATGATTATTTATTTATGCAACCAGTTATTAATTTCGCCGCTCAGGACAAGACCTGCAGTAGCCAAACTTGTTAAGGCGTTGGGACGGTATTCCAAAGATGCAGGTTCAAATCCTGTCTGCGGTTGAAATTTTTGATTTGTTGTTTCTCATATTTTATTTATACTGTTTCTCTTTGATCTAATACTTCATCGTCATTGACACCATCTCTGTAATCTCTGATTTCATCACAAAAACCTCCAAGGTCTTCAGTGAAGGAAGTGGTTTCACGCTAGTCTAGTACAATCTGTGGTTATGTAATTATACTCATTAGGTATGATGTTTGGTTAACTTTTTGCCTTATTCAGATGTCTTAGTTGGTTTGGGGCGACCACTACCGTTTGGGGTTCCTTTTTGGCTTGCTTTGTTAAGATATGATTTAATGTTGTCTTTGATTTTACATCGTATAAATCTTCGAACTCCCGTGGAAATTAGACTATAAATTAGAATTTAAAGCTATTTTGTTGGCGATTTGTTTTCTAGTACGTACTAAAACTACGATCTTAAAAAGTCATATACAGAACCTTCAATTCATCCATTCAACTTCCTTCTCTCATATTTTTTGTCTGTTTATCAAATTACTGCTAGTAACAGTCTCGTGCAACTGTTTTTTTCTCTTACAATTCACTTGTTTAGATACTATTAGGTTACTTTGGTATACCATATAACTATGGAAAATAGGAATTATAATATTTGCCACGGGCAGGATTTGAACCTGCGACTTTCGTAATACCGTTCCATCGCTCTGCCAATTCAAATTGGAACGGCTTTTAAATCCTGCCCGTGGCAATTGTTTAATTTCCTACTTTTCATAATGAATGTGTAATTTGACGTTCATATAGGTATAAGAATCCAGTAGGCAATTAATTGTTAAACAGGGAATATAGGAATACCTACAAAGTTATATATTTGAAAGCAAACGAATAGAAATTCATAATAGTTGTTTCCTTCCAAAATCGCTTTGTAATTTCCTCAACCTTCACTCGCGAGTCGTCTAGCGGTCATTTCGGTCTCAATCAATAGGTACACGTGTGCTGGTGATGAATTCGTAATCTCGCATCGAACGTGTTGTTACGGCAACCGACATGTTAAGGAGGGAAGTACTCTAAATCGGGCTAAACACGGTCCGGCATTTGACTTTGTTAGTATAGTTAATAGTTGAATTTTCAATAAATCTATATATGGTTAGCTTCTCTAAAATATGGAAAACAACTAGATTCATAGATATAATCTAAAAATACTATGATTACACCAGGAAATCATCAGAAATATCATGAAAATCTGGCGTCTCAATGCCGAATTTGAACAACTGTGACATTTCTATGAGCTTAGAAACAGCAAATGTTATATCGAAATCACCGTATAATTATGAAGAACATCATAATCAACTCTGTTTTTCAATACTTTTTGTATACATTGAGATATATGCAAAAATATATGAAATCGGCTTGAAACAGCCCCATGCTAGAAAAGGACAGAGCGCGCATTCTGTCATTGGTTTGAAAGGGACAGTTGCCGCGAGCACATAGACCCTTAAACGCGACTAAGATTGATGTTCCGATAGCGAATGTTAAGCAACCATCGCCGTGGCCAGGCCATGGATGGGTTTCCGGTAGTGGTACATCAAATCTAGCGTTTCCGTGCTTCGGAAGCCCATGGTCCCGATTAATACGTAGATATTATTCGTTAAGCCATGTCAGAGGCCATTGCTTAGCATTCTTTACGCAACGTAAACGTAAAGTACACGTTATTTTTCTTAGTTAAAAAAAAGGTTTAAATATAACCTTATCATTAAGTATTAAGGCAAACAGCTGTTTAAGTTTCTAGTTCTATAATAGGTAGTGTTGCGTCACTTCTACGTTTATATGGAGTACTAGGTAGGTACTACAAGGTTGTAAAGAGGAAAAACACAATTATAACCTCTTCAGGATCGATTACAGACAAATCGATATCTGTAATTAACACAACTACAACACTTAAGTAGATTGTTTCTTCCGGTCATGTAAAAATGTTTCAATTACAAAAACTTGATGACTATTTGGTTTGGTATTTTAGGATATTCGCTACGTCAGTTATTTTTACATCTTCATTCATCAGGAAATCTCTGATTAGCTGTGTCTTTACGTTGTAATATCTTGATTCTTGATGTTTGCGTGACTTGAGTTCGGTTTTAGGACATTTTTGATAACGACATTGTTTGCCTTTTTGGGTTAGAGTTAGACTCTTCTTTTGTATGATAGTATTTTCACGTGGCATAAAATCCACCCCTCTCTCTGACGTCACCAAATGAGTATTGACGTTTTGTACCTCGCCACACAATGTTTTATTTGTGGAAAGAACGTATGATTACAAAATACGACTATTCTATTATCTTTTCATTTCTATACATTTTAGCTTTGGCATCTGTCAACCATCAATAGGCACAAACCAAATTATTTTACATAATTTCAGGTTACGATAGAACAGTATAAATGAATCATATAGTGATACAATTGTGATATAAATAGTATAATAGACTAATAATGATAGAATAGTGAGTGATGACAAAATGGAACGAAAATTAACCCGAGAGGACTTCATGAGGAAGAGCTTCAGGGCTCCCAGGGTGTCTCCAGCCCCTGAACAGGAACCACAAGTCAATGGAGCCCCACCACCGTCGCCAGTTTCCTTAGCCATGCTTGAAAAAACCCCTCAACCTCAGAGAACTCAATATGAGATCACATCATCCGGCATCGCGCCGAAAAAAATGGAGATCAACCGAGCTCATCCGATTCATTTAAAGTCATTTCAAGACCCGCCTGATGAACCAGCCCCCGTACCTCCTTCAGACGATGTCCTAAGAAAACTCGAAAGGCAAATTGGTGAGATGGAACGTGGCCTTGAAAGGCAACAGAACGGCTCCGTCGACGTCGAAAGGCGAGAGAAAGTCGACGAGAGAGTCCGTTACGCTGAACATGAGAACCTGCTCCGAACTGGAGTATCCTCAGTCGGAGGAGGGAAGTATTTAGCGGCTGATTCTGACACAGAACATGACCCGACTCCTTTCAACAGAAATGAAACCACCAGAAAGCAGTACCGGTGGTGCCACTCCGGTACCGCGACCTGCCACACGACTCGCTAGAACCAACTCCGATACCCAGCAGCACCAGGTGGCTGCCACAGCGCGACTCATGCGCAAGCTTGCCGACGGCGGCACTAAAGAAGAAAAATCTCGAGTGATATCTCGAAAGGCGATCCAGGCGAGGATGGAACGGGTGAAGAACTCGGTGGTGGGCACCAGGAATGAGCACAGAAGTGTTGGCAGAGCATCGAGCTGAGCCGGTGACTCCGAGGACGCCCACTTCGCCTATTTCGCCGAGAGCATCCATACAGGTAATTTTGTGAGAGTCCTGTGCCGTTTATGATATAATGCAAAGCATTTATTTAAATTTTACTGGTTCTAGCGTTTTAGAGACGTGAATAGAATAACCAATACCTACCTAGTTAGTTGTTTTATAATCTTGCTCTAGACTACTTCAAACCAATCAGATTAATGGTACAATTTCGTGACGAAATAGATAAACAAAAATGATTTATCACCCCCCTTTCTTTCCCTTTCACACACTTGTCACAATCTGAGATGCTTGTCTCCTAGAAATTTATTTTGTGTGATGATGATAATAATGTAAAAAAAAAAAACGTCAGAACCACATTTAGAAGAACATGTGGTAGGTACTGATTGACACTAATATGTTCAAAAAACGAGCTAATAATATTCCACGGGAACGCTATCATTGCATTTTTTTTTAATAATCTTTATATCCAATAATATTGATGTGTGTTGAGGCAGGATTATTTTAATTCACTCCTATCGTATCACGAACGTTAAACGTTGTAGATATTAAGTAGTTAGAATTTTTAGAAAAGCTAAATATTTCAGTATAATAGTCATTTATGTATTTGTTTGAATGCACTGCATGAGATTGTAGAAAAACGCATATAGAAATATATATTTGCTTTCAATTTTATAACTATTTTAACAACTACTTTGTACTAGCATTATTTAAAATAATCCTGCCTCAACACACATCAATATTATTGGTATAAAAGATTATTAAAAAAAAATGCAATGATAGCGTTCCCGTGGAATATTATTAGCTCGTTTTTGAACATATTAGTGTCCAATCAGTACCTACCACATGTTCTTCTAAATGTGGTTCTGACGTTTTTTTTTACATTATTATCATCATCACACAAAATAAATTTCTAGGAGACAAGCATCTCAGATTGTGACAAGTGTGTGAAGAGGAAAGAAAGGGGGGTGATAAATCATTTTTGTTTATCTATTTCGTCACGAAATTGTACCATTAATCTGATTGGTTTGAAGTAGTCTAGAGCAAGATTATAAAACAACTAACTAGGTAGTATTGGTTATTCTATTCACGTCTCTAAAACGCTTAGAACCAGTAAAATTTAAATAAATGCTTTGCATTATATCATAAACGGCACAGGACTCTCACAAAATTACCTGTATGGATGCTCTCGGCGAAATAGGCGAAGTGGGCGTCCTCGGAGTCACCGGCTCAGCTCGATGCTCTGCCAACACTCTGTGCTCATTCCTGGTGCCCACCACCGAGTTCTTCACCCGTTCCATCCTCGCCTGGATCGCCTTTCGAGATATCACTCGAGATTTTTCTTCTTAGTGCCGCCGTCGGCAAGCTTGCGCATGAGTCGCGCGTGTGGCAGCCACCTGGTGCTGCTGGGTATCGGAGTTGGTTCTAGCGAGTCGTGTGGCAGGTCGCGGTACCGGAGTGGCACCACCGGTACTGCTTCTGGTGGTTTCATTTCTGTTGAAAGGAGTCGGGTCATGTTCTGTGTCAGAATCAGCCGCTAAATACTTCCCTCCTCCGACTGAGGATACTCCAGTTCGGAGCAGGTTCTCATGTTCAGCGTAACGGACTCTCTCGTCGACTTTCTCTCGCCTTTCGACGTCGACGGAGCCGTTCTGTTGCCTTTCAAGGCCACGTTCCATCTCACCAATTTGCCTTTCGAGTTTTCTTAGGACATCGTCTGAAGGAGGTACGGGGGCTGGTTCATCAGGCGGGTCTTGAAATGACTTTAAATGAATCGGATGAGCTCGGTTGATCTCCATTTTTTTTCGGCGCGATGCCGGATGATGTGATCTCATATTGAGTTCTCTGAGGTTGAGGGGTTTTTTCAAGCATGGCTAAGGAAACTGGCGACGGTGGTGGGGCTCCATTGACTTGTGGTTCCTGTTCAGGGCTGGAGACACCCTGGGAGCCCTGAAGCTCTTCCTCATGAAGTCCTCTCGGGTTAATTTTCGTTCCATTTTGTCATCACCTCACTATTCTATCATTATTAGTCCTATTATACTATTTATATCACAATTGTATCACTATATGATTCATTTATACTGTTCTATCGTAACCTGAAATTATGTAAATAATTTGGTTTGCCTATTGATGGTTGACAGATGCCAAAGCTAAAATGTATAGAAATGAAAAGATAATAGAATAGTCGTATTTTGTAATCATACGTTCTTCCACAAATAAAACATTGTGTGGCGAGGTACAAAACGTCAATACTCATTTGGTGACGTCAGAGAGAGGGGTGGATTTTATGCCACGTGAAAATACTATCATACAAAAGAAGAGTCTAACTCTAACCCAAAAAGGCAAACAATGTCGTTATCAAAAATGTCCTAAAACCGAACTCAAGTCACGCAAACATCAAGAATCAAGATATTACAACGTAAAGACACAGCTAATCAGAGATTTCCTGATGAATGAAGGATGTAAAAATAACTGACGTAGCGAATATCCTAAAATACCAAACCAAATAGTCATCAAGTTTTTGTAATTGAAACATTTTTACATGACCGGAAGAAACAATCTACTTAAGTGTTGTAGTTGTGTTAATTACAGATATCGATTTGTTCTGTAATCGATCCTGAAGAGGTTATAATTGTGTTTTTCCTCTTTACAACCTTGTAGTACCTACCTAGTACTCCATATAAACGTAGAAGTGACGCAACACTACCTATTATAGAACTAGAAACTTAAACAGCTGTTTGCCTTAATACTTAATGATAAGGTTATATTTAAACCTTTTTTTTAACTAAGAAAATAACGTGTACTTTACGTTTACGTTGCGTAAAGAATGCTAAGCAATGGCCTCTGACATGGCTTAACGAATAATATCTACGTATTAATCGGGACCATGGGCTTCCGAAGCACGGAAACGCTAGATTTGATGTACCACTACCGGAAACCCATCCATGGCCTGGCCACGGCGATGGTTGCTTAACATTCGCTATCGGAACATCAATCTTAGTCGCGTTTAAGGGTCTATGTGCTCGCGCAACTGTCCCTTTCAAACCAATGACAGAATGCGCGCTCTGTCCTTTTCTAGCATGGGGCTGTTTCAAGCCGATTTCATATATTTTTGCATATATCTCAATGTATACAAAAAGTATTGAAGAAACAGAGTTGATTATGATGTTCTTCATAATTATACGGTGATTTCGATATAACATTTGCTGTTTCTAAGCTCATAGAAATGTCACAGTTGTTCAAATTCGGCATTGAGACGCCAGATTTTCATGATATTCTGATGATTTCCTGGTGTAATCATAGTATTTTTAGATTATATCTATGAATCTAGTTGTTTTCCATATTTTAGAGAAGCTAACCATATATAGATTTATTGAAAATTCAACTATTAACTATACTAACAAAGTCAAATGCCGGACCGTGTTTAGCCCGATTTAGAGTACTTCCCTCCTTAACATGTCGGTTGCCGTAACAACACGTTCGATGCGAGATTACGAATTCATCACCAGCACACGTGTACCTATTGATTGAGACCGAAATGACCGCTAGACGACTCGCGAGTGAAGGTTGAGGAAATTACAAAGCGATTTTGGAAGGAAACAACTATTATGAATTTCTATTCGTTTGCTTTCAAATATATAACTTTGTAGTATTCCTATATTCCCTGTTTAACAATTAATTGCCTACTGGATTTCTTATACCTATATGAACGTCAAATTACACATTCATTATGAAAAGTAGGAAATTAAACAATTGCCACGGGCAGGATTTAAAAGCCGTTCCAATTTGAATTGGCAGAGCGATGGAACGGTATTACGAAAGTCGCAGGTTCAAATCCTGCCCGTGGCAAATATTATAATTCCTATTTTCCATAGTTATATGGTATACCAAAGTAACCTAATAGTATCTAAACAAGTGAATTGTAAGAGAAAAAAACAGTTGCACGAGACTGTTACTAGCAGTAATTTGATAAACAGACAAAAAATATGAGAGAAGGAAGTTGAATGGATGAATTGAAGGTTCTGTATATGACTTTTTAAGATCGTAGTTTTAGTACGTACTAGAAAACAAATCGCCAACAAAATAGCTTTAAATTCTAATTTATAGTCTAATTTCCACGGGAGTTCGAAGATTTATACGATGTAAAATCAAAGACAACATTAAATCATATCTGAACAAAGCAAGCCAAAAAGGAACCCCAAACGGTAGTGGTCGCCCCAAACCAACTAAGACATCTGAATAAGGCAAAAAGTTAACCAAACATCATACCTAATGAGTATAATTACATAACCACAGATTGTACTAGACTAGCGTGAAACCACTTCCTTCACTGAAGACCTTGGAGGTTTTTGTGATGAAATCAGAGATTACAGAGATGGTGTCATGACGATGAAGTATTAGATCAAAGAGAAACAGTATAAATAAAATATGAGAAACAACAAATCAAAAATTTCAACCGCAGACAGGATTTGAACCTGCATCTTTGGAATACCGTCCCAACGCCTTAACAAGTTTGGCTACTGCAGGTCTTGTCCTGAGCGGCGAAATTAATAACTGGTTGCATAAATAAATAATCATCACGCCTATTTCCGGGAGGGCTAGGCAGAGATCACATCCTTCCACTTGATATGTAATGATCCTTACGAAGTTCTTTCGCTTCATCCACATTTATATTTTTTCATGCAAGGTCGGTTTAGGGTACTCCTGACCTGACCTTTCTCTTCTGTCTTAGAAACAGTTGACATGATAAAACCAGCTATAGCAAGATGTCAAGGTCAAATTGAAGGAGAACAAGATTGTGATGTGATTTATTTCGATGCTAATTTCTTCAATCTGTGTCTTCACAGATTTTTTCAACT
>JARACY010005797.1:0-20259 GCA_029255725.1 Scrobipalpa atriplicella
CGGTCACTTTGTATGAAAAAGCAAATATTTTTTTTCATTTCCTGAAAGTTGTTCAGTTTGGTTGTCTGAGCACCCCTATCAGTTTGCGGGACGCTGTCCCTTACACCCCGTATAAGTTTAAGTTTTGTTTATCGACTATTTACTAACATGATATATGTTTCAACAGCCTTAATGTGGACTCAATAGAGGTAAACAAGCCAAATGTGCCGAAAATACCACCTATCTTCATTGAAGTTAAGCCTGAGTGGACGCACATGTCAATGCAGAAAACCATTGAGAAGTACGTAAAGAAATTTCATGTGAAATACCAAAGTCGAAACAAAGTTGCTGTGTATTGCGAACAAGGAGAATCCCATCAATCCCTTAGAGAAGGTTTACGTAATGAAAACATCCCATTTCATACATATACTCTGAAGGAAGAGAAACCATATAAAGTAGTCCTACGTGGGTTACCGGACAATATGGAAGAGTGCATAAAAGAAGAACTAAATAACATGAAATTTGAAACTAAAAGTATTATTAAACTTCAATCAGATAGTAAGCAGAATCTATGGTGCCCATCATATCTAATACACCTACCTGCAGGTACTGATATTGTGAAATTTCGGCAGATAAAGCGACTTTGTCATTGCGTTGTCGAAGTAAGAAAATTCAAAGCTAATACAGCATATGGCACACAATGTTTTCGTTGCCAACGCTTCGGTCATGCAGCTCGTAACTGCAACCTCCAACCACGCTGCGTTAAGTGCACCGAGAACCACCTTACCAAGGACTGTCCCAAGACTGATCGCGATACACCTGCTGAATGCTGCAACTGTCAAGAGAAACACCCAGCTAACTTCCGTAAATGTAAAGAACGGATCAAGTATATCGAAACCTTGTCACTGAAATCCAGGCGTAAACCTCTAATAAATCACGATAACGTGCCTAAGGACATCGACACTACAAACACTGAAGATCGTGCAAAAGCGTTCACGTCTAAAAAGTTATCACTCTCTCAACATCGGAATAACATGGACAGTGTTCTGCAAAAAGCTGCACACGCAAACAACTCATTTGTCGTTGGAGGACTTGAAACCGAGGGAGACGCTACAAACCGCCTATCTGTTGCGGCATGGCCGCCTTTACGGAATCGTAATGTATCTGATCAAGCAAAAGTCTCTCATGTTGGTGCTCCAGCAGACAGCGCAGCAGAGGATGTAGCAGTCAGCGAAATGTTGGAAATACTTTCCGTGTTGAAGACAATCAAACAGCAGTTTTTATCATGTACTAACACAATGGACAAAGTGATTTTAATTTTGACTCACTTAAGTAAGTATGTCTGAGTATTGTGGTCTTCGTGTTATGATGTGGAACGCCGATGGGCTTCGTCGTAAACTTCGTGAACTCGTAGACTTGTGTGTAAGCGATTTGTCAGTAGATTTAGTTGCTATCTGTGAAACTAAGTTATCACCGCGTATGAAACTAAACTTCCCTAGTTATAAATGCCATCGTGCAGATAAACACAAGAATGGTAGGGGTCAAGGCGTTGCATTGTTAGTAAAATCCAACATTGTTCATTCACGCATTTACATCCCACCTACACAACATATCGAGGCAATCGGTATCCAACTACACGTTTCTAATAGTAAAATTGTTATAATTTCTGTGTATCAATCTCCTAATTTAGCCTTGTTACGTAATGATCTCGATCTGTTGCTGGGACTAGGTAATCATGTACTGATCTTAGGCGACCTAAATGCAAGACATCCCCACTGGTATGGAGAACAAAGTAATTCTAGAGGGAACGTACTTTACCGTCATATGCTTGATCATGATTACGTGATACATGCTCCTACTACTCCAAGTTTGATTCATTATCGACCTGATCTAACTCCCACACTTCCAGACTTAATTCTAGCCAAAAATGTTTTCAATTTGCAAAAACTTCAAACAATCCCTGCATTATCATCAAATCACCTTCCTATCTATTTTATGTTACCGAACTACAGTCCCAATGCTAAAGAAGAAACTTGTTTTGACTATTCTAACGCTGATTGGACTAGATATAAACAACACATTAATAATTCTATATCTTTAACATCGCAGGTATATAAAACTTCTACCGAAATAGACCTAGCCATTGATCACCTGCAAGAAAGCATGATTGAAGCCAGGTCGAACCACGTACCAATCAAGAAGAACTCAAAAACGGTTGGTGCGCTGCCTAGGACAATCAAACGCCTGATAAAATCTAAGAATAACATTCGGCGGCTTATTACGCAAGAAAAAAATCATAATATAAAAAGATCCCTCCGAACTCAATTCAACTACTTACAAAATCATATCAATACACAAATCAGTTTCTATAATGATCATGTTTGGAATACAAGGCTTCGCAAAGTAGACCAGCCTGGAACCGAGCTATGGCAGCTGGTTAAGTCCCTAAAACCCAAATCACCTGATATGGTTCCTCTCAAGCGTTTAGATGGTACATTTACTACTAGTGTTACGGATCAATGTGACGAACTTGCTACAGCTTTTCTCCAAAACATGTGTCTTACACTGCATTGGCCAAGTAATTCAAAAGAAGCGGTAGCACAATCAATGAACGAAATAAATAAAAACGTCGAAGACATAAATTTATTCAAATCGGTATACCCAGCAGAACTCTACAGAATTATAAAGAAATTAAAAGCTAGGAAAGCCCCTGGTGGGGACGGTATCGATAACACTTTAATCAAATACCTACCACGAAAAGCTGTTGTCGAAATTGTCAAAATTTTTAATGCTTGTTATAGAATAGGATATTTCCCCAGAGTATGGAAAATGGCTAAAATTATTCCCTTGCCAAAACCTAATAAAGATCCATCCATACCTACCAATCATAGACCTATCAGTTTATTACCTAATTGCGGCAAACTTTTTGAAAAGACAATCTATGCTAGGTTATTATCTGCTAGTGAAAACAAGATTATCAATGAACAGTTCGGCTTCAGAGGGTCACATTCTACAGTGCAACAGCTTGCTAGAGTGGCTGAGATGGCAGCTTATAACCTAAACCTTAGGAATTCCACGGGAATGTTCTTACTTGACATTGAAAAAGCGTTCGATACCGTTTGGCACCAGGGGTTACTCCACAAAATGCTAAAAATGAAAGTACCTCTATATCTTATAAAACTAGTAAAGTCGTACCTAGAAAATCGTTCATTTAAGGTCCACATAGGCGACGAAGTTTCTTTTGCCAGAAATGTTCCTGCTGGTGTCCCTCAGGGATCTATTTTAGGCCCATATCTATTTTTAATATTTTTAAACGATATACCGGTGCAACCTAGAACAAGCTTAGCATGTTTTGCGGATGATACTGCATCACTAACATCTTCCAATGAAGAACATATCATTATTGGCCGTCTCCAATTGTCACTTGAACTATTGCATGAATACTTTACCACATGGAAACTAAAATTAAACGAGTCAAAAACTGAAGCCATCCTTTTCACGAGAAAACGTAAACTTCCAAATCAGAAGCTTAATATTAATGGCCACTTTATACCCTGGAATACAACAGTAAAGTATCTTGGTGTGATTATTGATCGCAAGCTGAATTGGAACTCACATGTTTCTGCATTATGTTCTAAAGCTCTTACTGCTATGAACTGTTTAAAACCCTTGCTTAACAGACGTTCACGTTTAAGTAATAAAACCAAATTATCACTATATACGACTTTCGTGCGACCTATTCTTACATATGCCTGCCCAGTCTGGAGCAGTACATCGAATACTAATTATATGAAACTACAAATTCTGCAAAATAAAGCTTTAAAAACTGCATATAATACCCAGTTCCGGACAAATCTAACAAAACTACATTCAAAGATAAAATTACCAATGCTTAAAAGTTTTATTATAAAACAAACCAAAACATTTTATTTAGTAAAATCACCCAAGCATAATAACACATTGGTTTCAAATATAGGAAGAACTAGTTTACAAAATGTAACACACAATGGTAACAGGTATGGCAGATATCGTTTACCACATCACTACGCGCTCGAGCCGGGTTGACGTCACGCAGACCGGTCCTGCCTGCCTGCCCAACGCACTGCACTCGCTCGCTGGTCGCACGGTATGCGCTGTTTGCCGTACCTACCCACGTTAGTAACTTTGTTAACAATGGAACCTTAATTATTTATTTATTTTTTTTACTTTTATTTATTAGATATCTAGTTAGACCACAATACTTGACACACAGGTTTTATAATGTTTCTTTATTTTTAAGTGAATGCCGTTAATTAGATGCAAAAAGATGTAAACGTTAGTGAACATCATTAAAAAAAAAAATTGACTATTATGTACTGATGTAAGTACCTTTCAAAATATTGTGTATAAGTTGTTGTCTTTTAATGTTATAAAGTTTGTGAAAGGCGTCAAGTAGTCTACAAACTGTATTAAATAATACTGCATGCCCCAGGAAAATAATGTACACTGGAATCCATGTACCTATTGTAATTATTTATATTAATAAAGACTTTTAAAACAAAACAACTAACATGATAAAAAACTATCAATTAGGTACTACTTGATGTACTTACACGGAACTATAAACGTCAAGCATAATATTTAAGACAAACATGAAAAATAATTAATGTGTAATTCTCTGCACTGCGAGCAATGTTACATTTATTTAAAAAGTATATTTTTCTGTATCACGCTCAAAGAAACACCATTTATAGCTACTTGTGTATGAGTTAAATTAAAATTGTTCAGAAACATGGAAGAGGAAAAGTTGCAGCATACTATTCTAAGCAAATGTTGTCACACACATTTCCAATCAAATTAAATAAATAATAACAATAATAATAAATTTGAACAGCGTGCTCAATTTAGGCAACCTATATATCAATATCGCACGGAGGCAATATAAACATACAAACACAGTTAGTATTTTTAATGTTTTTTTTTTTAGAAATTTTATTAATGACTAACACGTAGCGCCAAAAACAGCCCTATAATAATAATAATAATAAAGATTTTTATTCAAGTAACCAGGACTTATAATATTAGTAGGTAACTATATTAGTAATATTATTTCTTCTTTTATTTTGTACAAACGTCCATCCCTCATTCGACTTTGCGACTTCGGCATAAGATTGATTATTATCTGCGCTCACGCCGCCGCGCCAGTAGCAACATGATCGTCGCTCGCTTCGTGAACCCGTATTGTGCGCGATATGAGGTCGTTGACGCTTTGCCTTCACCATAAAGAATACAGGCGCGAGCAACACGACAGAGGAAAATACGCAGAATACCATTCTAAGCAGCTGTCAACACATGTTCATTCGTATTTATTGAACAAGACTCGCGTCCCTGTGGTATTAACAACGTGACAGCATAGCTGTGCTGGAGAAACTATCCTTTTTTTTCTTGCGGAAATTCAGCTCTAAAATTAGTCTGTTACGGGTATAACATAAGTTTCATTGTTTAAACGCGCCCCTTTTCGTTTCAGCTTCTTAAAAATCCTCTTTTTCTATTTGAAAAATAAAATAGCAATAAAAATATTATTTTTGTGCAAATTTTAATAGGATAGCTCAATAAACTGGTAAATTTTTGACATCAATGATATTTCCAGCATTCCTAGTTCTTTAACATCGCAATATCAAGCAATATTGTTTGTCAATTTATCTATGAAAAAATAGAAGCTACTTACTTTTTGTCCCACTCTAACATACACATGGGTTCATGGGGTAGATTTATCTGAACAGAAACGCACACAATATAGTAACGGGCGCGCTGACTCGTAGCACGCGCTACGCCCCAGCTACGGCTCGTAGCTTCCGCGCCGCCGGCTACGAAATAGCTACGAAATCCTGTCTACGCCACGTTTTGTAAATGGCTTTCACGGTGGGATGAAAATGCGTTTATTTTGGAGGAATCAGCCCTGGCTTATCCACTAGGCTGAGTAGGCTTAAGCCTAGGGCGGCAGATTTTGGGGCCGGCAAAATTCGCCAAAAAAAAAAAATTAACATTTTCTGGCTGAAATCAAAACCCTAATAAAAGCGCGGGCCGGGGCGGCGGCGGAGCGGCAGCAAAGACCGCGCTAACCGCCATCGGTTCGACGACAACCGCATATACAATTGACGACATCCGACGAGAACCGACGACAGGTTCGGATGTAAGACTGTTTGCGACATAGGTGTGGGTGGGACCACCTTATACTATACCTTCAGGCCAGGCCAAAAAAATAGGCTGAGGTGAAGCCGGATGGGATGGGTTGAGGGGGCGGCAAAATTTGAATAGCCTACAGGCGGCAAATGTGCTAAGACGGCCCTGGGAGGAATAGAAATAGTGTTTATTTATTATTTATGTACTTGCTCTTATTTTTCTTCCGAAAGGCTAATTAACGATACGATGTTTTTTACTCAAGACAATTTTATAGCTATTTATTTTAATAACGGTAAAACATTATCTCTGTCAATTAATTAAGTACAAAGAAACAAAAAGTTTAAATAAAATTCCTCAGCACCAGATTCCCCAAAAATATATAGGTATGGGTTCAATTTTCTTACATTTTGAACCATAAATACATTATGAACATTGTTTATTTGTTCTATAAGGAGAACACTCCAAATCTCTAAGATTCTCAAAGCAAACAATAAATACATTGTAATGCTCGCAATCGCAAAGGACACAAAAGAAGATGTTATTGGGTTATTTTAGAAGTGAATATTCTAAAATTAAATCACGTGACATATCGCCGAAATCATATTTATTCTTTTATGGTCTTCAAATTTTTGGCGATTTTCATAATAAACTCGGTTTTAAAATAATTAAACCTAAACTCGGTTTTAAAATAATTAAACCTAAAATGCAACACCACGGCCATTAACAAAAGATATTCTTGTTTTATTATTATTAAACTTGTAATTATACAGACTTTCTTTATTAAGGGTCGTATTTATAAAGCGATCTAAAGATTGAGAGCAATATTAAATATGGATTTGACAGATCGTTTTGTACTGAAATGACAATTCTGATACAAACTCAAACTCGCTGTCACTCTTGAGAGCTGATTATAAATACGGGCCTTAAAGATCCGTTGAAATACTATAGATGCAGGATTTTTTGCTCATAATTATGGTATAAAAAGCGTCAACAACAGGTTCCATTTACTTTACACGCATCCACACTCTTTGTACGGACATATAGTACCGCAGGAAATATATTACAAGCAATAAAGAGACTATACAGGCTGTAAAAAGGACCTTTCCTCCTTTAAACCACAGGTTTTATGATAGAGATACCAAACAACTTTCCCAAAGCACTAAAATTTAAGCACGAAATAAACAGACACACAAAATGCAAATCTTTCATCCAAAATTAGATTCCTTACTGGTCCTCTATTATCCGCGTATTTTTCTGTCAGTCATGGTCTAAACTTTACTAACCTAACCTGTGCTGTCAATGTCACCCACGCGCCAAAAGATCCTTGTACGATTGTATATTGAGTGGGGTATCGTTGAATAGGTATTTCAAAATCAGTTTTGACATCATTCTTCGTTTTGAGGATACCGTTAAGGATTTACAACGATTTAAAGTTTGTTAACAATAATTTCTCAAGGTCGGTATGAAACTTTATGCACATAAATATCTTAGTAAGTTTGGGCATTAAAAGTAGATTATACTTGTCTATTACACTAAATCATTTCGATCAATAGTTTAAAAGATATCAAATCTTTTAAAGTTAAGCGCAATCGAAACAATCCTACTCCTAAAAAGATCACTTTAACTTGATCTTCAATTATATTGAAGTTGCTTTAAACGAGCAGCTCATATTAAGTTGTTTTTAAAAGAACTCTACATATCCCACAATCCCGCAGCATAATGCGGGGCAGCGTGTTTGATTAAATACATCATTATACTCGCGCCTGTACACCTTACACGGTATGCAGAGCATCAGGGGCTCGCCATCAGCAACGTAAGACGACGGAGATAGTTTGTAGTAATAGTAAAACATTGAAACTCTACCGACTCCCTAAGGGTTATAATATTGAATGAAGGAATGAAATAATTATATTTATTAAATTACTGGCTGGTGCCTGCAACTTTTTTCGCGTAATAGGTTGGGTCGGGTTGGGTATGCTTAAAAATTGAGGTTACAGATAGATAAAAGTGAACTGAATTATTAAGGTACATACCTAGTTTAAAATAAATCGTGATGAAAACAAGTTCAATTAATACTTTACAGTAGTTCTAACACAAACCTAACAAAACGGATTCTTACACCGTTGACACTCTGCTTACCCCTAGAAGGACTAATTATCAGTAGTTCTTTTAGACTACCGCAAGCTGCCGCAGTTGGGTTTTATGATTTTTTAACTTAAAATTTTATTTATAAAATAAAAGGTAGGGAAACTGTAAGCGGAAAGGAAGGGAGCTCTGTTGGTTTTGACTTCCTATTTGACAAGATGTTGACAAGTAAAGAAATTGTCAAAAGTGGCAAAAACAGAATGAAAAGTTATTGTCGTTGTATCTCAGAATATTGTGTATAAAATACAAAAATATTAAGTTTGTGATTTAATTTTATAAATAGATTTAAAAAAGCATGTCTGATGAATCAATTATAGTCGAACAAGAAGTTGAAGTACTATTCGAACAGGACGATATCAAATCTTCAGAAGAACCACCTATTGAAGAATGGTCCTCGTATCTTTGCTTCTTAAAAGCTCCAGAACAAAATGTGAAACGTTTGTTATTTGAGGCGGGGTTGTATAAACCTCCGGTTGAAGAAATATGTGCCAAATATATCCCACTTTCAGACAGTTCTGTTTATCGACATCCTTATTATAAATACCCATCTTTGAAAGACCCTGGTTGCGAAGATGCACTCCTGCAACCAGCACCAGTCATCATATACTCCGACGACGGACAAGACTTGTACAAAGCGTTGTGTAAAGAGCAGGACGAAGCATACTCCAGGCTCTTCCATAAACAACTGTTGGAGAATCACATGAATCTGAGCTACTACGGAATAAGTCCTTACGGTTGGAGACCGATGGCGATAGCTTTAAAGAAGAATAGGATCGTGCAGTCAATAGATTTCACATCAAATTTCATCAGCGTAGATGGTTGTTATCATATAGGGGACATGCTTCGCGATAATTTTACTATTACTGAACTCAATTTTTGTGGATGTCGTATGGGGCCAGATGGCATGAAGAATCTCGTGAAGAACTTTCGAAGAAATAAAACTCTTCGCAAGTTGAACGTTTCCAGAAATTGCTTGACCGATGCAGGCATGGCATATTTATGTAATGCATTATTAAAGGGTTCGAGTGTTTGCGATATAAATTTAAGCTACAACAGCTTAACTTCAGAGTCTGCGAAAAATCTTGCCAAAGCTATAGAGTTTATCAACAAAATTACACATCTCGACCTGTCGTTTAACAGTTTGACAGTTCCTAGACCCGTAGAGATCTTGATCAGTCGGTTCTTGGAAAGCGCAGTTTTTGTGGAAATTAATTTGTCTTGGAATTCTTTGACAAATCGGTTCGCCAAAGCTATTAGCAATATACTTCTGTGTCCAAAAATTAGTGTAGTTAACTTGAGCAATAATAATTTAACTGGCGATTGTATCGCAATGATAGCAGCAAATTTGGGCGTAGCGAAGAATCTTAAAACACTAGACATGTCTTTCAATCCTATGACAATACCAGATGCGAAGCTATTGTTGAATAAAATGAGATTCCGAAAAGTTAAATTAAATAAATTGCTAATGGATAACGTCAACGTCGATGCAGCTTTTGTGAAAGAAAAGGAGCGTGTTCTTAATTTGAAGTTTAGGAAGGAAGCAGTAATAACGCACGGTTATGTGTTACCAAAGATTGTTGGAAAATATCCTGACATGAGAGAAATAGTGTTGAGGAGGGCTGACTTCCTTTGCAACAAAGGACCTAAAAAGAAGAGGGTGGATATTGGAAAGAAGCTTCTGCAACTGAACAAGGACAGGAAAGGGGAGCACATGTTGAGTAACGAGCTGTCACGAAAAATAAGGGAAATGGGAGCTCTCCAATTGAACAAACAATTAGTGGATGAGTTAGCGGCTGCGTTCCCAGGGCCGAGGACGGGGGCGAAGACGCGCGCAGCCAACATCAACGCCATGGCTGACTACGTGCACCGGAAGTGGCCGGACAGGAAGCTCCCCTCAACACCACCGCCGCGTCCACACCATCCACCACCCCCACCAACGCCGGCTAAAGATGCGGTTATACCTGGCAAAGGGAAAGATGCAGGTAAAGCAGGTACGGGCAAAGATGCAGGTAAAGCAGGTACGGGCAAAGATGTAGGTAAAGCAGGTACGGGCAAAGATGCAGGTAAAGCAGGTACGGGCAAAGATGTAGGTAAAGCAGGTACGGGCAAAGATGCAGGTAAAGCAGGTAGGGAAAAGAAGGGAAAGAAATAATGGAACCCGGCACAGTTTTCAGTTAAAGGGGAAGATGGAAATATAGACCTACTAAATATTACATCTTAGGTATATCAAAAGTAAATTTTTTTTATACTTCTTATACCAGCATAAAATTAGATTATTTTGTTAGATTCATTATAAGTACCCACTTTAATCGTAATTTAGATTTATTTTAGTTATTAACCTAGTTTTTAATTCTTAGATCGCGGACATTACCATCAATTTAAATAATTTCATTGTTAATGTTGTCAAATACGTTTTGTACAAGCGATTCGGTTATTCAATAATTTTATAATATATTTATTTTAAGTCTTTAGTTAGATCTTTTAATTTTAGTAGCTTCTGGCTAAGTGTTTCATTCATGATATAACGATTCTTATTCTTAATAAACGTGTATTGATTATCAAGTGTTCTTTAATAACTCACTGATTAAAAATTCTCACCACATTTTCACTTCTATGATAAGTATATACACCTAAAGAATATCGCTCATTTTTTTACCCGCAATACCTAATTGAAGACACGAAAACTCAGTTGGTTAGAGCAGCGGCATTGTTCGCCGAAAGTTGTGTGGGTTCTCAAATCCCTAAGGCATTTTAGCTCGAAATAAAATTTTGCCTTCGTCATAGGTACAAAGATGCTCTCCTTATCTGCAGATAAGAAGGAGAGCATCTTTATATGGAAAAAGCAAATTTTTTAGAGTTATAATTATTGTGCTTTGAGAATATTGTTTGGTATCATCAATAGAACAAGTGGTTTAAAGGAACGCAGTACTTTTTTACATACATACATAATAATCACGCCTTTATCCCTAAAGGGGTAGGCAGAGCGTAAACGACCTAAACAAAAGTCGTTCCGCCACGTCTGACAAGTTTTGAGGGTTATTCCAGATAGATCTGTATATTGCTAATAGTGACAGGTTGTCAGCCCATCGCCTAATTACATTACAATACTGAAACCCTCGGATCGCTTAGCTGATTTTTACAGCATGCCCGGGAGGAGATGCAGCTGGCACATTCTATATATTACTTTTTTACACCCTGTTTATTAGACGCATTAGAAATGCTCTTGCTTGCCCTATTTTTCCCCTACGCCAATTTTTTTCGAACATGTCGTAAATTGAATTAAGAGGCTATAAATAATGCCTGTGTCCTACATTATTTTGGTGTTTATAACATTTGACATAAAATGCACGCTTTTGTAAATAACAAAAAACCTTTCATAGATTTTTACAATGTTTACGATGTTTACAAAACTTGCTGAATGCTTTTTTTTTGTAGACAAATAGGATAAGAAATTTTTGATCGTCCTCATCTTCTCTCCTTTATCCTCAGTAAACTAAACTTTGCTTAACTTAAACATGTTTAAAGAAACATCGCAGGCCAAATCAATTATACTTTTTGATGTTTCCAAGATACAGTGTTTTGACGTAACAGGGCAGCGTTGTGAGTGTTCCAATCATTCTGCTTAAGAGTCGAGTATCAAGTGGAGCCACAAATCCAGAGGTTCAATTACTGAGGCGCTGGAAACCTATCAGGTTGCAGGTGTTACAATACTATAGCTAAATTAAAGGTGACTTAAATTGTACTCACATTTCTTGGATACTTGCACCTCTGTAATTTGTAGTCTGTACAGCCCATGAGTCAACAGGTCCAATCAGTGTGAGTTTAAATAAGACTGAATGAACTGGGAATAATGTATAATAAAAACGAAGCTCACATATTAATTTAGAAAAATATTGCCTTTCCATTACTTTGTGGACAGAGTCTGCTGACGTTCTGTATTTTATTAACCCCAAAGTTTGATAAATTACATTTTGTTTTGAGGTAATTTTCAACTTATTGTCGCTACCGTTTCTACCGTCAAAATTATGACGTCACTAACAGCCACAATCTCTGATAATGCAATGCACTCGCCAATCCACTGGCTAAGCGTGGCAAGTATGGCAATTAAGTCGTCCACATCTATCTATGGCTGATAATACAGGGTGTAAAAAAAGTAATGCGTTTCTTTAAACTACATGTTCTACTGCTGATACTAAACAACTTTCCGATAGCACAATTTGTTTCAAAAAGAAAAATTGGCTTCTTCATACAAAGATGCTTTCCTCATATTTTTTGTGCTTTGCAAAAGTTGTACGTTATCATCAGTAGAACATGTGGTTTAGTACCTACTTTTTTTACTCTTTATAATAATATTAGAAGTATTATTTGAGTAAGAGAAAGAGGATTTGGACTAATTCCTTATCTAATCCCTAAGCTATCTCGACAGCAGATGCCACGGGCTTTGTTATGTAAACTACGTTGAACGCCAGCCATTACATAAAGAGAAACTGCAAATCGGATCACTGAGTAATTAATCAACTAGCGTTTTTAATCGGATAAAACGAAGACGCAACTACTGACAGATGACGTGACGCATTTGTTTCAAAGTTTTGACGGATTTTATTATAATAGGTACTCAAAAAGGCAAGCCGGTATTTAGAAGTACCTCCTTATTTCTGTAAAAATGTGCCAAGAAAAAAAAATGTGGAATCTAAAATTAAGCCAAGTTCCAGGATTTATTACATACAGAAATTCTTTTCTTAAATATTAGTTTAATTTTGAGCGACTTGGCCGTTACAGTGCACACGAGTACTTATATTGCGTTCTAATTTTATTATTCATTTTTGTATGGATATCACGGCCATTCAAACGATATGAACAAAATTAAGTATTTTCTTGGCGATACAACTAGGCTAGGCCATCTCGCAAGTGGTCAATAAATACGGTAGAATCCTCTGCCATTTACAACAGTATTGGAACACCTGCATCTGAAGGAATCTCAGTAATTGAAATTCTAGATTTACGTGCCACCTGCTTCTTCTGCTTCTTTGCTTAGAACTTGAATAAGTGTTTTTTATTGAGAATTTTTTTAGTTATCAATCTTCCTTGGCAAATAAAATAGGTGAATAGTCAATTTCCGTTGCAAACCAATTAAAATAATATTTTTGTCCCCAGATATAATACTTATTTGGATATTTCAAAGAAAGCGTCTAGGCAAAGCGATTCTTTAACGAAATCCAATTCAATTATGATCATATTAATTTTGATTCTAAAATTATTTTAATTGGTTCGCATAACGCCTGGATAATATCCTCACATAAGTATGTGAGGCAATCGACTACAAGGGCAGTTCCAGGAGACATATTAAACATACTAAGCTTATCGTATCTTTCATCACAAATTGAAAGATATCCCTTAAAGCACTTTTAATTTTAACACGAACGAAATAGAAAAAGAAAAAACACATTTTCGGTGTACGACTCCTATCAAATGTTGACTATCCAATTTGCTTGCGATGGACTGGACTAAATAAACTACACTCAAGACATTCCATTCAAGAGAAGTGTCTATCTAGCTATTAGATCTAGCTACCTGTTATCTACCTACAGAGTAAAAAAATACAATGGTCAGAGCTGTAATTGAATTTTTCTTCTAGGTGGTATGAGCCATGAACTTTATCCGAAGGTTTCGGGTTCGATTCCTGATGGGGGACAACGACTTTGTCGTTTCTAGTTTGGTTAGCACATAGGAATGTGAAAGTCATGTGTTTATTTGCTATCCTGTTCTAATGTCAAATATAAGAAAGTGAAGCGCTACTAAGAATTAGAATTAGTAACTGGACGGCGAGAATCGAGGCCACTGTAAATATCTGTAACTGTCATGGCGGCCCTACGGCCATATTTGTTTTCTCGCCGCATCGTCGGTGACTTCAAAGCGCCGCGCTGTTGACTTACCGCCCCGCGACCGACGACGCCAGTCATGGCGAAAATAATTACTGGTGTCGATTAGGTTCGTCCCCGACTTAACTAAAATAAGTCCAAACCTGTCATATTCTATCATGAAAGAACAAAGACGGAAAAATAAAACAAAAGTCAATGTTATTTTGGTGATGTCAGTCAGAATTATTTTATAAATATCAGGGGCAAAGATATCCATATCGGCAACCCTTTCACATCAAGTATAATGAATTCTTGTTTTATTTTATTAGAAAGGATTAAAATATAAGTTGTTGCCGTCCCTGTTCTCTCACAACAGAACAGAATGCCAGGTTATTATCGTGTAGAATCCGAATAGGCACCACTATCTATCTACCAATAGCGGAATACCAAAGAGACGTATTGCAAAATTGTGACACACAATTTTTCGTGACACCAATTTTAAAAGTCTGTGATAAAAATATCTATTTTTAACTAAGTGCAATAACGTATAATGGTGTGACAGTCAGGAATAATAATTCCGAATCGTAACACTACTGGTGTGACGGTTGGTCTATGTGGGTGTGGCGGTTAGTCCGCAATAGAATCCCGGTCCAAGAATTAGATTAAACATTACACCTGACAAAAAATACCCTTCTTTGTTTTCCCAATATCGCCAATAACCTTGCACTTTACAATATCCTCCTTCCCAGCCATACAAACAAACTAATAAAGTTTGTAATAGTAGGTTATCCCATTCAAGGTGAAGGGACCCGAGTAAATAAACAAGTATCTACCTATGGGGCGAGAGAACGTTCTATATTCATGATGTTATGATTATATTACTTCCAGAATGGACTGAGAGCGAAAAAAATATATATGTGAATAAAGTTGTTCAGTTTTGTAAGCTGAACAACCCCTATTACGGGGTGTAAAATAAGACAATCATCATCGCCCTAGCTTTTTCTTGTATTTCACGGGGTGCCGACTGTCGACCCCCTAACCGTATCTGATCAAGGGTCTTGGATCTTGGATCTTGAACGAGGATACTGGTTTTTACACAGAGCGACTGCCATCTGACCTACGACCGGCAGAAGGGAAACCAGACCCAATCCTAGGCTTTTTCATATAATCAGACAATCAAGCTTTAAAATTCTAATCTGCTTCTACAGTTATCTTTCTAGCATAATGGCAGAATTGAAGTGCTAGCAGATGGTTACTTCCATGCTGGACTGGGAGCAATAGAAATCTCCTTCCAACCGCATTTTTCAACGGCCGTTATAGAAAACAGTAGAGACGTGGCGAATGTCTGGCTACCCCATAAAGGATAGAGGCATGACTGTAGCGTTGTAAAACATTGCTGCCGATTCCGTTGCACATACAACTTAACTTATCTTACTTTGGTCCTGCCACTTTCTAAAATTTAAATAAAATAAAGACAGAAATACAACAGCTAATTATAATTCTCTCAGAGTGACGTATAACACTTACAATTTTAGGACGACAACAACGATTATAACCAGCTGTTGTATTTTTGTCTCTATTTTACTCGAATTTTAGAAAATGGCAAGATCAAACTAAAAAAAGTTGTGTTCAAGGGAATCCCCTAAATGTACTCTTTGAAATCCCCACCATTGAGAAGGAACAAGTATGGCGAATTCACGCTGTAAATCTCAACTTTAAATTGTGCCGAAAACAGATCTGCATGTAGAAAATTTTACTCGTTAGCTTTTTCGCTTCGTATCAATTATCCTTCACGACTGACACACAATAATTGATAGCAGAAGAGTATAATTTTATAATGATCCAATTCGAAACAAAAGACGATCTGATCCACCCTATACATGATTGATTGCTAAAAAGTGATTGATCATTTTGAATGACAAGTTCGAAATTACCATGATAAATAAATACATCTTATCTATGCCATGGTAATTTCGGGCAATGGTAAGTCATTTGCAACGACTTTCAAATGCCTATTATTGTGCCTATTTCTAATTAACACAACAAATATATATTAATTAACTGTTAATCTATACAGTGATTTAATTTTACCAATATTCTTATTCAGTTGGTTTTTCGAGTCACAATACGGGCCGATGAACCCTGGTGCCATAGGTATTGTGTTTATGTTGGCTCGGCGATAACAAACAATATTCCCCGAGGGACAATGAGACATAGGTTGTTTTTTGTAACCCTAGCGCAGTAACAAGACAATTGCAGGTGGCTAACGAGCAAAGCCGTCGTAAACTGAAACACTCGGTATAAAATACGAGGTGTTAATAAAAGCCGACACTGGCGTTTTCTTTCTTTCGTCTTTTTTGTCTCTCATTTATCGTATGTTTTTAATCTGTGCTTTTATCGTGCGTGTGGTGCCGGGTTAGAATAGCATCACCCCATAACTTCCTGCGGGTGTCGTAAAAGGCGACTTAGGGATAAATCCAGGAATTGGGCAGCAGCGTTCCCTGTGAATGGAAAACTTCTACTGCGCTCACCAACCCGTCTGCCAAGCGTGGTGAGTATGGCATATTCCCCTTATTTTGGGGAGGCTTATGTCCAGCAGTGGACTGTTGTGGCTGATGATGAAGGATGAGGCTGCCTTCTGTACATATCTGCTATTTTAATATTTTATCATTTGCATATTTCCTGTGTACAATAAAGTATATTTGAATTTGAATTCATAAACTAACCTAAGGTAGAGAAAGTGGGCGATTACACCACCGACAGTGCCTAGCACTTAAAAAGAAGAAGATGAAGTAGAAATAAAAATCAAAAATCCTTTCTCAAGAAGCTTGCAATCAAAGCACAAATTATAATGCGACACTTCGAAAGTTCAAAAAGTTTAATTTTTCCACTTGTGTTTTTTTAGCTTGTGATACTTTGATAAACAATCTTTGTGATATAAATTTAAAAAACAGCAAAACAAGCATCGCATCGCAAAATTTGTGAATGACCTCACCAACCACTTAAACGCGCTATGTACCCTATTTTTATCCCCACTACGTATGAGAGAGCAATTATTTTTTATATCGAAGGATTGGTCTTTTTTATTGAATAGCCTCATTCACTTTAACAATGTTTTTTGGAACCTTATTTTTGTGACCTTTTTATGATTAGGTACTGTTATAGAAGGACCAGTATAAGGACCAGAGGCTCACTAAGGCTCGTATTTATAAAGCGATCTCAAGATTGAGAGCAATATTAAGTTTGGATTTGACATGTCGTTTTGTACTGAAATGACATTTCTGATACAAACTCAAATTCGCTGTCACTCTTGAGAGCTGATTATAAATACGACCCTAAGAATCAGAAGAAAAGTATTTATTTGCTAAATTGTATTAATAGGTACCTAATAGGCATGGCATTCTACATAAATCATATTAATTTGACAACAGTGTAACTATTATTTCATAACTTGCTTGCTTGATTGGAAATTATTTATTGGATAAAGAAATATCAGCCTGCTTCTCTTTACGTGTAAAATCCACTAAATGGATCCAAAGGTGATCTGACAATCTGTCACTGCAGCATACTTCGATCATCATCATCATCTTCTATCATTCTAGTATTTCTCGGGGTAGGCTACCTAATATAGGGGATTGAACGAGGATCAAATAAAATAAATATAATTTATTCACAAGCGACACGGTACATGGGTTATAAATATGTAATGAGATGAACAAGCGTGTAGCGCCTACATTATTGGCATGCAAATATAAAAATAATTCTAATTAAACATGTCACAAGTCGATAAAATCTAATAAGATAACTATTAATTTACATAAATCATTCAAAACAATAATAACAAATACAAAATAATTATCAATAATTTCAAAGTCAATATACAATCAATATGTCACAGTACCTAATAAATAATAAATACAGATAATGTCAGGAATTTAAAAATCAATATTACAATCACAATGTCACAGTGTCTTAAATTCAAACTTAAATTTAAACTTAACATAGACAGAGAATATATTAAAATTTATATGTCATGAATTCCTGGACCTTATAAAAACAATTTGTAACAAGAAAATTAAATAGCCACTTCTTAAATAATGTCAATGGTAAATTTTTGGCGTCAGCAGGTAATATATTAAATATTTTTATACACATATTGTAGCTATTTTTTGCAAAACAAGTGGTTTTATGTGACTCAGTTTGTAAGCGGTGCGGATATCTAGTGGAGAATGGGACAGTTCTAAGTTGGAATAAATGATTATTTTTTTTGACAAACATACACAACTCGAAAATGTACAAACAAGGTAGCGTAAGTAGTTTTAGGGACTTAAACAGTGGTTTACAAGTTTTAAAGGGACCAATATTGCACATCGCTCTAATGCATTTTTTCTGCAAGATAAAAACGCGTTCGATATCAGTAGAGTTGCCCCATATGATAAGGCCATAGCGCAAAGCCGAACACACGTAGCCATGGTAAGCAACTAGAGCCGTTTTTTGGTCGCAGATATTAACCCTTCGAGTGGCGCCGCCATTTTAGTCATTTACGCGCATTTGGCGCCTGTCCCGCTTCGGGAGAGAAAACAAAAGACTAATTATGGCGGCCGTCATTTTGCAAATTCTACCACGTCTGGCACAGGCCTAGGAAGGACAATATAAACTAGTCTTCGATGTTTAGAAAAACTAAAATTTTACTGCTTTTCTGTATTATAAGCGTAATAAAATGTAGCATTCTAGATTCTTAATTAAGCACTCTATCATATTGCGTACTGTAAATTATGTATAAAGTGTGAAAATAAAACAATGTCGTAAAGTAAAGATAGGGTCATGGTGTTTTTTCCAATTTTCGATACATAATCTACTATAATTCATTTATTATACTTTTTCTCATCAAAGTTTGTATTTTATTTACAATACTATACCATAATTTAAAACATACAGTCATAAAATCACTTCACTCTATACATTTTTTTAGCAGTAGGATCATTACAAGATTTGGGCCTTATCAGGCGCCGTCCTGTCGATGATGATAAAGTGACTCATGTTTCAAGATTATTACTGAGAGAGACGTTGCTCAAGTGGCTTATATTTTTTGTTTATTCGAAAGTTCTATTCATGTATTTAGCCTACACAAATATTTACATTCGTAAAGTAATTAGTTTGGCAGCTTGAGACATAAACATAAAGCCCTCGAAAAACGACTCGAAATAGTTACTCACAATTAATGGCCTGTAAAACAATTCCAGATTATCTTTTTTTGATACTGATAACATTTTATAAAACTAGATTTAATAAACTAAAGTAACGTAACAAAATGAAAACGTCTTAGTATAGAAAAATATTTGAGAATTTATAAACAAAACACCCAATTTCCAGGGTTAACTTAGCGGCGAACGAAATGGCCGCATCGGTTGACCTTGAGTGTCAAACGCCGTGTGGCATGTGTCCCGGTCCGGTCAACACAATGCCGGCAGTAATTTTATCACAAATTTCGCTAAATATTGATTAATTTGGATGAATCTAAAGTAGGAAATATGTAAATAGTTCTACAATAATTAGTTTTTTACAATCTTTTACACAAAAGTATCGTGAATAGCCAACAATAAATAGGTTTTTTGGCGGGACTAACACGGTTGCAAAGTCGGAGAGGTTGATGAATTAAGCATTTTTTTGTTAAAAATCCTTGAATCCACATAAACAATTACTTGAATGATGTGTATTACTTATCCATATATCCTATTCTTATTAGGTTCAGGCCGAAACACAACGAAATATACCGAAAATTAATAAAATACACGTACACCTCACGTACATAAACACTGCCACCTAACCGCCCATGGAATAATGATCATTCAATAAAATAAATGTCTTGTTGACATTTCTGTTGCACTGTAGTCTATCTTTGTTCTTTAAATATGCTTCAGTATAAGTTAGAGCAGTGCAAAATGCTATAATGCCGCCAAATTTAACGTTTAAAAAAGCACTTAGCTACTCTCCCGGAGCAGGCCGGTCGCCAGACGCGCGAAATAATTATCTCTCCCGGAGTGGGACAAATGCCACAAGCGCGCTAATTTCAAAAATGACATCTGCCATTTTATGTCTACTTCTTTGTCTCCCG
>JARACY010005798.1:0-20256 GCA_029255725.1 Scrobipalpa atriplicella
GTAGTAAAAATCTTTTAGTATCATTATGTGATAATGAAATTTTATTGCTTTTTTGTGTATAAATGGTATGTTTAATTGAGCGAAATCTAAGCATTGAGCAAGTTTCAGTGGTTTGCTGAAATAAACACTTTTTATAATTATTTAATGTAAAATTTTTCGTGACTGATTTATTCACACCCTTTGCTTTGGCGATAAAATTATCTTCTACATCCATGGAGTACATTTTAGATCTTAACCCTACAAATTCTTTGAAAATTTTCCCATTGTTCTCGTCTTTAAACAGCCCCAGTTGTTTTTTGTTGACTCTCGGGAATCCAAATTGATTATTTAAAGGATAATCCGACGTATCAAATCGTGCATTTAAATCGTTTTTAATGTCGGAATAAAAATCATCTGTAAAAATTTGATAAACTAAACTGTCTGTATCCGTGTAAAGAAGTTTTACATCATCTTTGAATTTTGTTTTCATGTAATTGTAATGGAAATCATACATTAAAGTTTTCGATATATCTAAAATACATAAACCGAGATATAGTGGCTTATTATACATTATTTTTGTTTTATTTAATTGTATTGCCACGAGATTTTCAGAGAATATTGCTAAGCTATGAAACTCTGGTTTTGCAATAAGTGATTGAGCACCTAATATATTGCCTTTATTTTCCCAGTGGGTAACTAACTTTACATTTACTCTTTTTTCTACATTTTCCATCGTTTTACCATAAATTGAGTTATTCATTAACTTAAAAAAATCTTTTTCAAATGCTGAAGTAGCTTTTGCACGCATTTCAGTATTTAAATCTATATATTTTTTCAACCACGGACTTTGTTTAAATTTGAGAACTCTATGTATTTTTTTTAATTTTAACCCATGTTCAATGCATTGTTTTAAATTACGATAATGTATAATATATTTACTTTTGTGGTCTAAAGTTGGAATTAACTTATCTATTTTTGAGCAGCCTGAACAGCGTTTTTCAGGACAGAATGGTAAATCAGAGTGTGAATTATGTAAGTTATCGGGATATTCCAGATCCACTTCTAGTATGAATCCATACTGAGAATTATCAGGAACATTCAAATCGAACTCTTCTGGATCGATCCATGAAAACTCACCCGTTGGTAAAAATTGTGACATAGCCCATCCATACAAATTATTGGCATCTAGATAGGTTAAGAACGATGATTTTAATTCAGGATTAAAGTCTTTCATGAATTTATTGTTTGCTTTTGCATATCTATTACTACATTGAGAAATCCCACCACGAATGCCCCTTTTAATGAATGCAATTTTGTCAAAATCAGATAGTAGTTCAAGATCAATTTTGGTTGTTTTAAGCATGGCGTCCCAACTTAAACCAGGTGCAGTAAAATAATGTACTGGATCTAAGCCATAAGTTTTCATGCATAAGTTTCTGAAATTTTCAAAAACATCAGCTAATAACAGGACATCTGTTTTTAAATATAAGTCCGAATAATCTTTCATGTTTTGACATTTAAAATGTTTCCAAACTTTATTTGCATGAATATAGTCATCATTTGATATGTCTGAGTTAGTTAATGAATTAAAGAAATGTTCTTTATCAGGAAGCGAGGTCAGTTCTAGGTCGTTAAAATTTTTAACATATTCGTATGGATAAATGCCTTTTCTAACCAGAAGTTTAAGATCATCTTCTTTCGGAAATACTGATTTTAATTCATGAAATTGATTATACTTTAAATTGCATGCCAATTTATCAAGACCACTAGCCATGAACTTAAATGAATCTAAAAATCGCAAAGTCATTTTCTTGTTACCAATTGTGAATTCCTTGGAAAAGGAAATATACTTTTCTTTGTTTTGAGGAATAATATCAATTTTTCCTTCCTCAAGGTTCAAGGCGTGCACAATAAAGTGGGCATCGTAATTGCTCAGGTTATGTAAAAATACTGGAACATAATCTGGAGCGCGATAGTTATCAGCACAAACTGTGTGAGCGACTCCTATAAATGAACCATCATACTGGTTGTGAAATATGGTCGTGTCTTCTGCCAAATCATTGTCACAGATAAAACACGTAGTACTTTGTGCAATTTTAGTCATCTGGACCGTTGTAAGTGGTTTAGGAGCTACATGAAATATGGTCTTTTTGGCGATAACTTCCAATTCGTCTTTAAGACAATTCATGAAAACTTGAGCACAATTTTCACCTGAATAAGTTTTATAACCAGATAATCGATCATCAAAAGCACATTTCAAATAGTATCCAAAACTATACACTTCATGTTTTTGTATATTTGTAGTGTGTGAAGTTTCTGGATTTGGTTCGCAAGTTTGTATAGGTTTCAAGAAAGATTCAAAATCCGCATAAATAGCGAAGGGACCTTCAAACTTTCGCTGAAAGTTTTGGAATCTTATTCTATTTTTTGGTACTGGTTCACCAAACCATCTATTTTTTCTATAAGTAGAATCAGGTAATTCAGTGCATATATGATTGCAATCGAACTTTTGGTGATGATTCAGTTTCTCTACTGTGGAAAAATACAGTAGACATCCATCACAAATATGAATGGCAGAGTGTTTTGTTGTTACTTGTTTTCTAGTTAATCGCGACAAATTTTTTGTAAAGCAATAATGACTTTTCACGCCTTTAGAAATATACAACAAATTGATGTGATTTTCTTTTCGTGCTTTAGTAAAAAACAATGGTCCCACTACGTTATTTGTTTTTGAGTCTGAATCATATTCTAGTCCAAAAACATTAATGCTGATGTTATTTAGCTTTTCGAATTTTTCTATATCTTTCAATTTCATAGGAAATGAAATTCCGGTGAAGTTTAATGAATGTTCCCAACTAGAATAAGATGAAACTCTGTCTGCATTCTTTGTGGCTGGATGTAATGCTGAAAGTACAGCCCATTTAAAGCAATCATAACCTTCATTTTTGACGTTAATGACTGCCTTTTTATTTTTAATATCAGTGGGTAAATCGAGGTATGATGAGCCGCGTAAAGGGTTAAATCTGTTTACATTCATGTCAATATATTTTATTTTTTCGAGACTCCACCCACTATCTTTTTTTTCAAAATTCGATATTTTATCCGAAATCTCTTTGATAATTAATTGATATACATCATCAATAAAATCCCCCACACAAAACATATAATTAAACGTTTGAAAATCGAATGTATTGTGTATGTTTTTCGTTTGTTGAACAAAATCAGCATGTAAAACAAAATTTATTTTTATGCATTTATGTTCTATAATTGAATTCTCAATTAATAATTTAATTGTATCTTGAATGCTTCCTAAAAACAGTTCAGGAGTCTCAAAAACTAAATCTGTAAAATCTGAGAGTGTTTTTATTCTGTATGTCAACAATCGTTTATTAAACGCGGTATCAATTCGAGATACGTTGGGGAGCGTTTGATGTAAACACAATGAGTTATTCTTGTGGTTAGTCGAATTAAGATGAGACGCGGAAAATCTTTTAGAATAAAACATTTTACATGGTGTGCAATAAACTTTGGTCCCACTTACATTTCGCGATGAGGACGTGTTATGCTCTGGTTGCACCGCTGCTGTCGGTTCCCTCGATGATGATGCATGTTGTCCCTGTCTCGACGTTTCTGGTTCCCTCGATGACGAAGTCGATGGTTTTTGTAAACAACGCTGCTTGGCTGGTACGTTAGGAAGATCATCGGTAGCTGTTCTTTTCACACCAGCTCCAGTTTGGCTAAATAAAACAAAACACACAGTTAGTTGAGAAATAATATTTTTGTATGAATTAAATTATAAATACAAACGAATTATTGTAAATCTTATTTTGAGTAAAACCAAAGGTAAGTACTGCTTACCATTATTTAGTTACAATAAATACAATATGCTTTTAAACGAATAACCCCATCTACCACATCACCACAATTAGAAAAATTATAATGTGCGTCACATGGTTTATAAAAAGGGATTACATCTGGATCATTCAATAAACAATCCGGTAGTTTGTTGGAAATAAACCACAATCGGATGCATTTATGAAATTTATTTATAATAATAGACTTGGGAATAATTTTTATATCTTCTTTTGTAAGTGACAAAATCGTATCGTGAAACATTTTGAACACTCCTACCCCAATACAAAATCAAAGTAAAATGGTTTTTGAAAATTGAGATGAAAGCTTAAATAGTTCCCACCCCTTCCCTAATTCTATTCGATATTTCATGAATAAAAAAAATGATATGTTTATAAAAATAAACTTACATCGTTTGTTCGACGAGTGATGCTATCTCGCTTAACTCTTGATCCAACTGGACTTCCTCTGCGGCAACTGTTGCTCGAACCAGAGTTTCCTCCAGTGAGGCCAGGTGACGCGCAGGTGAATCCATGTTCTTGTTTACAAATGGTTTGTGACCATTCGAGGTATTTATGCGAAGAAATTCAGTTTAGTTGAGTGGGGATGGTTTGGGTTAACGGTTGGGCAGGTACAGAGCGTGATTTTTTTGTGTGTTACTTTTTATATTCAACAAAGAACTTTTTGCAATTGTCCTTTGTAGCGATTTGCTTCGTTATATTATACACAATTTCTCGCGTTTGATGATAATGTTTATCTTCTTCTGAATGGACACAATATTTGACACGCACATTTGCGTATTTCCAATAATCGTTCGGAGGGGTGTCCTTGGGAATTTTGGCCATATCATAAATTTCTACTTTTATGAAATGCGTAGCGTGTGAAGAATCATCTTCGTTTGAAGAAATGTATGACATTCCATCGTTGGTTGTTTGGCCCACACACGAGGAGAAAGTTGAAATCTTTTTCTTTTTCTTGGGCTTTTCAAAGAAAGCATCAATACTATTAGGACTATCGCTATCCTTGTTTTTTCTTTTAAGTCCAATTTTACTTTTATCACTTATCTCTTCATCGCTAACATCGATCGGATAGTAATAATGCTTTAATGTATAGTCGTCTGGATTACCAGTTGTATGCTGAAACAAGTATGATTAAGCTGTAAGTATAAAATATCATAATACACAATTAGATAGGTACACATAAAGGATAATAGTAGAGTTTTTATTAGTTATTACATACCTGCATGTTGAAAGATTCAGCACAACACTTGTAAATAAATTCAAATGTATTCACTTAACAAAAAACGTATAGTCGATGAAATCAAAGCGCCTTTGTAACGTAAACTGTGACTCTAACGCTGTCAAACCTACCTTTTATACGAGTTGAAATCAAACATGTTAGAACCTGCTATATGTTTAATTAACAGCGGGGCACCACCTGCTAAGCTTAGGGGATGGCAAAAAATAATAAATGACTATTGTTCACAATGGCGACCTTTTATACGAGTTGATATCAAACATGACTTGCTATAACCACCTGCTAAGCATAGGGATGGAAAAAAAGTAATAAATTACTATTGTCTACAATGGCGATATAAATTCAAGTTAATACGCATTTCCAAAAATAAGGGGCAAACACAAAAAATAATCTGTACAAAGACCACAAGCAATATAATATAGGTGGGTGGCAACCAATGCAAATATTTCATAAGCAGAACCAAATCTTTTGTACTAAAAAAAAAAAAAAAAAGCGTGGGAAGATACTACACATCAAAATAACGTGGGAAGATTATTTTCGGACTATCCAGTTGTAAATCTTTTGGAATGAAATATTACCCAACCACCATAAAAATAAATAAAAAAACAAGGACCGATTTCTAATACAAGTTACAACTCGCAACGCGGCTAAGGTACGCAGGTAAAGAAAAAAAAAAAAGGTATCTGAATTGAAAGAATTATTGATGACATACACACATAAAATCACGCTTTTATCCCTAAAGGGGTAGGCAGAGCAAAAACGACCTAAACATTATTCCCGCAAACTGATAGGTGTTCATGCAAATTAGGTTCACTTTATTGATTACATACATACAATATACACACATAAAATCACGCCTTTATCCCTAAAGGGGTAGGCAGAGCAAAAACGACCTAAACATTATTCCCGCAAACTGATAGGTGTTCATGCAAATTAGGTGCATTACATACCTATATAATAACGATTAAATCCGCTCCCCCTATCTACTACCTGTACATGTACATTGGCGGGCAGATTGTTGGTGAGCTTTTTTTGGAACACAGACAAACTTTTAGACGACCTTTATTTCTAGGTCACATCCAGGTTTCGCGAGCTTTTTTTGGGACCTAGTGCCGCGAGTGAGCCAGAATCCGCTCCCCCTATCTACTGTCTCCATTTTCAACTTAGAAAAGCCTAATTATAAAAAATGAAATAGAAGAGAAAATGTAATAAGTAAGTAGTAGTGTAGCCCGTGGACATTGAAATTATGAAAAAAAATTCCGTTTGTCGCGGTGATATTGTAATTTATATTTTAACACAGAAGCGCTCGTGGTCAAGTGTTTAGTGCTTATTCACTCCGATAACGAATGTTAAGATGTGTGACCGCAAGTGGTATAGTTTATCAACACGAAGTTAAAAATTTGACAGCTGGGTTGGCCACTAAACTGGCAAAAGAAAAGCCTCATCTAGGATTAGGTCTGGTTTCCCTCCTTGCGGAGGTCAGATGGCAGTCGCTCTGTGTAAAACCCAGTATCCTCGTTCAATGCCTTAGATTAGGTAGACGACACCGTGAAATATGGGAAAAGGCTAGGGAGATGATGATGATGATTATAACATAATTGCGTTGAAGCCTGGGTCTTAATTATTTGCATTCCGAATAAAAAGCCGAATCATTTCTAATGATATTGCCATGTCGAGCACCCGCTCGGTAGCTCAGTTGGCAGCGAGTTGGAGCGATGGAACGGCATTCCGAAAGTTCGAGGTACAGGGTCCTGTCCTCGGCTTATTTTTCATTTTATATTTTTCATATAATTTTATGGAAAGACAGCGTGGTCGTTTCACGAAATACCTAATAAGTTTTAGTCGAATATCGGAAGTATTTTGTTTTGAAGCTCAGAGTTCATAAAATAAAAGCGGCGAATGGGTTATCATTGGAGGTACAAGACCCTTTATCTTAGAAAATCCAGAGTTTTATCTGTAAGTCTATGAGCGGCGGGTGAGAGGTTACATTATGGGAGTAAAACGGCTGTAGATAGAGTCAACAGGAAGAATTGTGGGTCGACAGATAAGGCGAGAAACAAACAATTATTACATAAGGAAATGCATTTCATCACGCTACGTGCACTTAGGTAACCCTTTGATAAAGAATAGGTTAAAACATAGCTCAACGTACATACATTAATACGTTTATAGTAACACGAGTCACGACTGTATGCCTCACGGGATAGGCAGAGCGGTAACGATAAATAGGGCGTTCGCGCTTTCTTCGAATACTTAGGTAACTATACCTAACCTACGTATAAGAGTTTTAAGCATGTAACATAAAAATATGATAATATCTCTACAATGTGTAACAGAAAGGTTATGTCCCCAATAGGGTGTAAACCTGCTCATGAAACTGAACAACTTTTCCCAAGGAACGGTCGATGGACGAAAATAAAACATCTCCCATGCATCAGCTTCTTCTATTCTTATCGAGTGGGGTTTCGATTCGAACAACCCGATGAATCGTGGTGTCAGGCCCCGCAGCAAGACTTCATCGGGTTGTTCGAATCGAAACCCCCACTCGATAAGCACATTAGAAGCGAGTGATGCCCTAGAGGAAGCATGTTTTATTTTTCGTCCATCGACCGTTCCTTGGGAAAAGTTGTTTGTTTCATGGCAGATTCACCCTATAGGGACATTACCATTTCTGTTACAACCCTGTAAGATGTAGAGGGATCATATTTTTATTATTTGCCTACTTAAAAAGTACCCTCTGCTCCTCTCAAAAAATTAGGAAAAAGATAAAATAAAACTTAAAAGTTTTTGATTCTAACATAAAAAAATTGTAGTCAAAACTCACAGAAGAAGCAGGCAAGGGTTGCTGCGGCGACCAGCAGCGCCGGGGCGGAGTTGCGCGCGCGCATCGTTCAGGGCGCGGAGAGCGGGCTGCGTGCTGCGTGTGACTGCGCGCCACCCTGCTGCGTGCGCGCACCAGATAGCCGCCAGTGCTGCCAATTGCGCTGAATTTCCGCCGAATAGGCTATCCCGGAAGGAGCTGTGGCGACAGAAAATTGGGTGCGTAATGTTCGGCAACGGAACCATTTGCGACCGAACCTTCAGTCGTTTACTACACCTTTAAAAAAAGTTAACCACTTTTCTTTTTTTACAAGTGCAATCATCTCCATCCCGGAGGTCGGCGACCGCATGTCTGTTGCCGAATTTTCTTCATCAAGTCATCTCCATCCTGGAGGCGACTCCGATCCCGGCAATTTTTAGATGACTTGAATTGAAATTGATTTATCTGCGATTTAATACTGTTAAAAACACTTGGCAACTCTGATAGCCGCCAGCAGCAGCGCGCTTCCTCCGCGCAGTGTGAACGCCCGCTGTATCGCGCCGCCTATCGCAAACATTAGGGATACTCTCTTTTTTGCTTATCTACCAGCGTTCTATATTTATGAACCCGTTTCTGGCTCTGTTTTTAGGAAATCATTGGAATTATTTTAGCTTGAACACATAAATTAACGAGTGTAATTTTACTTTTAGATCGTGTTGGAGTCAGTTCAGGGTTTTAAATGAAGCCTGTTTTTCTCAGAGTTATATTTAGCTACCGGATCCTACTAGGAATTTGGATATCAAATCGGACAAATAGTTGTTACATTCATACTTACTTGTAGTTTGCTTGTAGTACTTTAAAACATAAGAATCGCTACGGAACAATTTGTCGTACGTAGTTTGTACAGTACCTAGAGTTGTTACCCTTGCCCCGCTTTCATGTGTGTACCTAGGTAGTAGGTACCTACCAAATAATTAGGTACGGTAGGTATGTTATGCAGAAAAAAATATAAATTTCCTTTCAATAGTGCTATGTTCTTACATGAAAAGCATGTTTATGTTTTATACTTTCTAAATAGTGTTGTGTTCCCCTCAGATTTGGTAGACCCATTATTTCAAACTTTGATATCAGTAAGCGGTGGCAGTGAAAATGATAATATGTCGAAATCGTGAGGTCAATACACTCTGTGTACCTAATCATGTCACAGACAGCAAAAAGTTCAATTCGTTTCTTACGACTTCCCCTTACAAGTTGTCTGATCTAGCCAATTCTTTATTTCCTCGAAGAATTTCCTTGTGAAATTGTTCAGTTTAGGTTGACTGAGCAATAATCCCCTTCAGCTTGCAGGACACCGTCCTTTACACCCGTTATAGAGTTCCATAGCTATGTTCAAAAGATTCTAAGAACCTAGTACCTAAATAGTCTACATTTTGATGTTTATTACGGCAGGCATATCATTAGGTAATTATGATACCATTAATTAGGTAGGTTTCATTCAGCCCCACGGTTCCACCCCCGGGCAAATTATTTTTCCCGTAGAGATGGAGTTTCTTCCTGCGGTAAAAAGTAGATTACTTACTATTACTTTTTATGTTCGGTCCGCGTATAACTTAAAATCGGAATCGGAATTTGCTTAGGCGCGAAAGCAAATCGCTCTACAAACTATAGAATAATGCATGTCTTGAGCCATACTTATCATTGAAGTATACGTATTTGATTGATGTGGTGGTTGTGGGAGATGATGATATATCAGAGCCGCGGAGTATCCGTGATCAGAACAGTTAACGCCTCTCAATCGATCAAGTCAAACATGACTATGGGATGGATTGAATTAAGGGGAATATAGTCAGCAAACGATTGTTTTGAGGGCCTATACTCCTAATAAAACAAAAATATCTTTGGTAGGTAGTAAATTGCCAGCAAATATAAACATCTTGGGTATGAAATGGCGTAATAGAGTAAATTTTTGCATGTAAATATTCAGATAAACAATTTCTATTATTTATTACTTTCAATGGGTATCAGATAATAACACTCGCGGATTAGATAGAATATTTTCTTATTCGTAATTTTAATGTTGTGTACATGTGTATATCTGGAGCATTTGTACGGATACCGAAGAAAAACAACAAAACTGTTTGTAAAGAATATTTATTTGGAACAAATTATCACAATAACATCGCAATTGCGACTCATCACATTGTAGTATTATTGTATTTAAAACATGCTAGTTACAGTCTCCGAAATCTAAAAAATCCGTTCGTTTTTTTTTTTTACTTTAACCGAAAACTTATGAGCATCGCGTAAGCATGTTTGGTTACAAGTTAATGTTATTCCTTAGACTAAATCGGAACATTCATCCTTATGATTTATGATTATGAATATACATTATCAAATTGCCCTTGTAAGCCGTTCAAAAGTAGTTTATTAATACATTTAAATACGTATTTAAGCGGTACCGCCTAAAAACCAAAATTGAACAGATTTTGAACGTACCAAAACGTTATTCTAATATTTCGAAAAATAAACACAACCTTTAATGTAAATGACCAAAATGAAAGTACCTACTAAATAATTTATTATTAATTCCAATTTAGAGTTAGGATCTCAGGTTGCGCGAAGTTTGTTTACAAACTTAATTCGTTTCCGGTAGAGTTTTTAAAGTAACGGGTATAAATTGCTGCTATATTTAAAACGTGCTATAACGAGCTAAACGCGACAGATTTTAGTTAACAAGATCATAAAGTTGATAAAAATAAAAGGAATTTTATCGCCTGCAGCCCAAAGACGTGTAGACGATAGCTGATGTAGACGTAAATACATTAAGCACCAACGAAACTCAAACAGGCGAGAGAGGAGGGGGCGATATAATGAAATTACAATCGATATTAAGGGCCGTATTTATAATCAGCTCTCAAGAGTGACAGTGAGTTTGAGTTCTTATCAGAAACGTCATTCCAATACAAAATGACCTGTCAAATCCGCACTCAATATTGCTCTCAATCTTGAGATGGCTTTATAAATACGAGCCTTAAAAATACAATCAAAACTGTAAAATAAGCGCAAAAAATGTGCTGAGCTTTAACGTGTTCATACGCGTACAACAACGTAATAAAGTACAGAGATTTTTGATTTGCTGGACAGACTTATTTTCTAATTATACTTACTCTATCTATTTCCCCCCAAGTAGTTTTTGATATCATGTTTAGGTTTTCACCAAGAACTATATAACCTAGACATTGGCAAAAATATTACAAACACAATGCACCGTCACCAATACACCGCATAATTAAACAAAAGGATAATTATTTACGTATTATTTATAAAAAAAAACAATGCAGCGGCATCATCATAATCATGACGATAAAATCTAGTCTTAACTAAATTCGTAGATCTAGACAATCTGCGGCGTGGTGTAGATGTTGAGGAATGGTGCGTTTGGTCCCTCCTGCAGCCAGTTGTCTGGTGAGTAGGTGTTGTTCAAGGTCTCCACCACATGGAAGGTGTACGCGTGTCTGCTCTTGTCTGAACGGTTCGGGGCACTCTTGTGCACCACCAGGCCGTTGATTAAGATACATGTACCTGAAAAACATAAGCGCATTTATCCCTCACGTAATAGGCAGTGATAAAGGCAGTGAGTCAACAGCCTAATCAAAGGCGTTTTTGTTCAATAAATATTAAAGTCTCTTTCTAAGTATTTCTTAAGGAATAAAAGCAATATTTATATAATACTAGCGGCCCGCCCCGGCTTCGCACGGGTAAACTTTAATAACATAAACAAAACATCCAAAATAATTCATTTATCAATAACCTCCGAGGATATTACCCGAAATTGTACGATACCGGAGATATTTTCATTTATCATGTAGACCCCATACCTACCCATTTTTAAGAAGAAATAATCTATGTGTACCTACTGTTTGTATTGCTATACTCTGTCAGTTAATTTATTATACCTATTTGGTTGTTTCCAAGCAAGAAAATCACACACGCATGAACACACAGTGCGGCTGGCAAGAGCGCCGATCGGCCGGGGGGCGCGCGTCTCGTGTCATATTTTTCGATTTCGCGTAAGTTTATACGCTTGATATCTTCTAAAGTATTGATCAAAAGTATAGAGTGTGAAGGACATAGTATATAATCTACATTTAATGTCCAAGCCTAAAAACATGTTTATTTGGATAAGAATTAATGCAGTATGTTGTTAAAATTGCTTCGTAAATAAGCCATAATATATTTAGGGTATCTGACGCCCTTGGTCTTTTGATGATCAAACCGTTGTTATTTTATTAAGTACAACTTTACTATCATTCATTATATAAACATAATGTGACTTTCACCTCACGGCTTTTGCGCTTCTAAATCTTCTCTGCCAGCCGTGAAGGCTACAATAATATACAACACGATTAATATGACAAGCACGATTAAAGCAGCCATAAGCTGAGTAGTTTTGTTTAAACTTTTGGTGTAGTTTTTCCAAAATTTACAATAATTCATTGAGCCTGCCTGGCACAAGATTGACAGATGAATGTCATTTGAAAATTCAGAGACATGTCAGAGATTTCAGAGTGAGTTTCAGAACGACGCGCATTTCAATGAACGTGGGCGGGAGCGCTGCAGTAGGTATAAGGAGAACATTTTTTTTTTTTGAATATTTTATGGCTTGGAGAAGGGAGAACCTAAGGAGAACGAGGAGAACTGTCAAATCAATGTCAAATCTCTGTCTAGTCTACGCAAATCTCATGATGGTGGCGTTAGTTTGTTTTTTTCGCCACGTTCATTTAAGAGGCTACCCTGAGCCAAGTGGCGCCCTCATCAGTCAAAAAATCATAATCCACTGAAAACACAATCAATCGAAAATCCGGTACGGCGAATTGAAGTTAAAGCAAAGAAGATAATTTAGAACATCATAAACTTGAAATTCATAGTTCCTGGTAGTAACAGAAAGAAAATTTGCGAAAAACGGCCACTTTTAGCACTTTTGCTATCTGTAACTGCTGTAAACACTGAATCATAAGTTTATGATGTTCTAAATTATCTTCTTTGCTTTAACTTCAATTCGCCGTACCGGATTTTCGATTGATTGTGTTTTCAGTGGATTATGATTTTTTGACTGATGAGGGCGCCACTTGGCTCAGGGTAGCCTCTTAACGAATGGTCTTGCGCAGACCATAACAGTCTATCATAAGGCGTCAAGGTTTTGCAAGGAGTTTTTGATCTGTTCAGGTTTAAAGTAAATTTTTCTGTGGTTCACAGTAGTGTGATTGGAACATAATTTATTCAATAATGAATAAATCATTTTAGAAATATTATGATTTTTTTCTTTCTAAAATGATTTCCTCGTCCTAAAATTGTTTTATTGAGCACGTGCTGAAATTTACCTTTGCTCACAGGCACCGGCGTGAAGGCAGACTGAGGGTAGATGGGCGCAGGGCGGTCGTACACCAGCGCCTGGTTGGAGTCCTTGTCAGGGTTACGCACGAGTCTGCGGTGGACGCCTGACTTGTGCGATCCTCGCGCCATCCACAGGCATCCGTTCTGCAATGTCGCGTCCTCCAGGGCGATCCAGAAACCCACCGCCGGAGTTGGCTCCGTGTACAGGTATGTGGCATCCTGATGCTCTACCACTGTAATGATTAAATTATTCGATTTTTTTAGCCAATGCTACCGATTCAGTAAGAACACCACCCAACTAAATCTTAACGAAAACTGTTGCCGTCCGTTTCTGTCCTCTCAACATAGAAAGAGACAGGTTTGGTCTTATATTTGATAAGGCATGTTATTTGCCTTCCGGTCGTATTTGCAACCAATTTTCGCAACCAGTTGCTGCAACGCCGAATAGCCCTCATTCTAGCGTAAAACGTAGAGTAGTTAGAGGTTCCAAACCAAAACACAAGATAAATTAGGAAATCAGTTGACACAATTTGTTAGTTCGTACAAGATATTCTCTAAGGAATTGTTTGTTGAGTTTTCACCTCATTTCCGCTTTACAACGAATGAACTTACTTCGTGTTTCGAAGGAACAACGTGCCGTAAAAAGTTTTGCTACGGCGTAGCCCAAACGTAGCAATTTCCCTATATACCTTATTTATGAATATTTTGATAGTGCTAACGATTCGGTGAGAACACAACTTATATTATAACTTACGCAAATATTGGCATCCCTTTCCTTAAGATAGAAAATACAGGTGACACTTTTTGAACCGAATTGACCCCAAAGCTTTTGAATGTTGTGAATTTAAATACTTACCGTCGTGTTATCATTATCATTATCACTCAGAATTTGAGCTCGCAAAGTTAACCATGATGATAAAATTAAGGAACTTACCTATATTTATTATTATTTTATAAATCTTTCCTCTTTATGGCCCGTATTTATAATCAGCTCTCAAGAGTGACAGCGAGTTTGAGTTTGAATCAGAAATGTCATTTCAAAACAAAACGGCCTGTCAAATCCACACTTAATATTGCTCTCAAACTTGAGATCGCTTTATAAATACGAGCCTATTACGTGTAGTGTGTAACTTCAAAACCATAGTAGGTTGTACTTGTAGCTATGCCACCTACGCTACTGGCTCGATAAAAATAAAGCGCATGGCTCGCTATCATTCCTTAAAGTGAGAGCTGTTGCTACATAAATAAAGTAGCACACGAACTTTTATAACAACAAGAAAAACATGTATGTACATACATAAAATCACGCCTTTATCCCTAATGGGGTAGGCAGAGCGTCAACGATGATCTAAACAAAGATCGTTCCGCCACGTCAGTCAAGTTTTGAGGGTTATTTTAGATCGATCTGTGTATATTGCTGTAGTGATCACTATAGTATACCCAAAAATGTTTATCTAACATATCACTACAGAATTCATAAAAAAAGAGCAAAATAACCACCACCACCGGGAGAGACACATTTTGAGGTAGTTAACATGAAGTAAAACAACAGTAAGTTTACAATCTATAAAAAGCTTTTACAAAAGCGCAACAGTTTATAACAGCTTCTTTATAAAGGAAGACCGCACTAGGACGATCTCAGCTATTAAATTGTTATTATAGCCGTCGGCTTTATTGGATAGTGGCCTCATATATTATTATAAGTCTCTGTCGAGAACGAACAAAGTTAGAGAATTAATATCTAAGAGCAAACTTATATGCGTCAAGTAAATGGTTGTGTAAGTTTTGTATTAGTTTTTAGAAGGGTAACAGAATGAAAGTCATTCTTTTCCTTCTTCCTACTTGCTGGAGAAAGTTAACCTTCATAGATTTTTTTTGCTGCCGCTCTGCCAGGGCTTACTGTAGTCCTATATAGAGCACTGGCACGGAATTACGTTACGGTACTCTTTGATTTGATTCAGTAATATTTGATTTGATTTGACTTTGACGTATACCTAATCATATGCCTGATTAAATTGATTATGTGGTTGTAAATGAGCGGACGTAGCTTCACTCGGTCGCTGTGAGTGAGTGGACGTAGCTTCACTCGGTCGTTGTGAGTGAGTGGACGTAGTTTCACTCGGTCGCTGTGAGTGACTGGACGTAGCTTTACTCGGTCGAGTAAGCGGACGTAGCTTCACTCGGTCACTATGAATGCACGTACCTTCTCCTCCGATACTCGGGTTCTTGTATATGTACATGCTCTGGACGACGGCGGGCGCGCGAAGACCGAGTTGCTGGCACACCGCCTTCACTCTGTCGCTGTATGTGTAGCAGCGGAAGATTGGCTGCAGGAGGTGCAGGGCGTGACCGACCTGAATGTAAACATAATTTAATCAATGCCTGGAACTATACATCATCATCAGATTATTAATGTCCACACAAACGTGGGCACATCTAGCCACTGGCACGAGCCTGAATAAGAGCGACTAGTCCTTAGGCTTCATACAGATGGCCGTCGCCACCTGTCGGTTGCAATTGACCGGTGGCGACGGCTGCAGTCGACGCATCGACGTCTGCAGCTGACAGCTGGCAACGGCTGCAGTCCTACCTGCAGCTACAGTCGTACAAGGATCTTTTGGCGCTTGGTAATAATACTAGGTAATCTGTGCTGTCAATGTCACCCAAGCGCCAAAAGATCCTTGTACGACTATAGCAAGTGCTGTTCGCCTGTATGAAGCCACAACGTGAGCCTAGTATCACCTGAAAAGTTTAGTGAAAGAAAAGTTTATAACCAAAAGAATTTGTATGTACAGCCCGTTCGTACCTAGCCCATATTATACAATCTTCCTCAATTTGTTAATTATGAGTAAGAAGACGTACTATCGCAACCAGCTATGTATACATTACTATAAAATTAATAACACCCCATTTCTTTTGGATATCTAATTTGTTTTTGCTCTGGGCAATATAATAAGTTATGACTTAATGATGGTATAAACTCTTCAATCTCATAAAAGTCTTCATAAATTGAGATAAGTAATCAAGTTTAGTTCAACGTCCAGGAAACTTTGAAAGGCAGATTTATATAGTAAATTAAAATTTTGTTACTTAGATAAATTGCTTCGAGTTCAAAGAATGAAGAAGCATTTCAAATAACTTTACTATATTCAGGAAAAATTATATTTCCATAGTATTTTATCAAAAGAGGTCGCGTGTAACATTTTCCGACATACCTTTATCAAACCTATATTAAAAAAACCAACCAAAGAATGAACAAAAAAAAAACATGCACCTTTGTTAGCTTTATTTACAAGTGGTTACCATTCCCTCTCTCTTCTCTGTATAACTTTTAGGTAACTTTACCACAAAGCTGCATGTACTAGGAAATACACAGTTTTACAAACAATCTTACTCTTTTCACAAGCAATAGAGATGAGATTTTATCATAATTGACCCATCCATCGATAAAAATAAACTGTAGTCTTTCCAAGCGAATATATTCGCTACATAATAGGTGCGATTGACGAACTTTTAAGCGCATTACGCCAAATATCATGATGGACGAACTAATTGATACAGTATTGATATAATTAAAGGGATCATGCAACATGCAAAACCAAAATTGGATTGTACAGATGGCTTAAAAGCTTTGATGTTATTAATTTCTCCAAACCCATTTCGTGATACCTGTACCTAGGTAGTAGGTACGAGTACATAGCTAGTTAATCCCCATGGTTAATCCTTCAAATTAATAACATTGAACATGCAATAAAATACCTTGTTGAGTGAGACACTAGGGTCCACTTTCAGTTGGCCGTCCTCGCCCACGGCGTCAGTTTCGAAAAAGTAGCTAATTTTATCGTTGCTCTCCATAAAATATGTGTCTTTCAGTTGCTGAAACAACAATATATGGTTATACTAGAGACTGTATTGCGATTTGTTGTATGGGAACCGTTTGAAAAATCATTTTTTGTTCAGGCTTGGCACAGTTGTTCCTTAGATGATACTGAGTGGATTTAACTAGGGTGCCCTCGAGGGCCACCAGATAGCGGAGAGAGGGGGGGAATTTTGGTTTCGCCGCATTCTACTTTAAGGCCTATATCTTCTTAAATACAGATACTATGGCAAGTTTGGATTCGTTTTTGGTAATGTGAACTAATGTGATTTATTGTAAGTTTCCTGAGACAAAACTAGATTCTGGTGATGAGGTAGCTTATATTTACGTCGGCCTCAAATTTCAGGAAGCGTTGGCGAAATCAGACGTTTTAAATGCGCGAGTGATCGATTAGTCAACGACCAGTTTAAAAGGCTGCGTTTATTTGAAAGTCTCAGAATTATGTAAGGTGAGCCCTCTTACTCTTAACAACATCAAATGTTTTCCTCTCAATTACAGGTGCTTTTTTAGGCTTAACAAGGACTTAAAGCACACTTAAAGGTCTTTTTTCGGGGTTTCACTCGTAACTCGAAAATAAGGAAACCACGTGCAGTTTTGTTGGCATGGATTTTGGCAGCAAAACTTCTAAAATATGAGTTATTCTTAAAAATCAAAAACTCTATTGCAGACAGGATTTGAACCTGCGATCTTAGAATACTGTTCCAACGCTCTAACCAACTGAGCTACCGCGGAACAATCACTGAGTGGAGGGTGATAATAACTAAACAACTTTTCAAGAAGCATAGATCAATAAAAAACACTGCTAACCAACTTCACCACTGAAAGGCAATTTTAAAATGGTGGTCAAGTACGAGTAAGTAAGATAAAAGCGGACCCCGTGAGATGATAAATAAAATATGATGAAAATAGTTTTCGGTTTTTTCCTTTGCTTGTGCTATGAGACATTGCTTCTTTCTATGTAAGTACTCGTACCATATGCTATGAATTTGTAGGTAAAGCATTCGATTAAATAAACGTCCGTAAATGCGAACCTGTTTTCCGGTCTCCTTTGTGGAGAAGACGGACCTGTGCTCCAGGGCCGGCAGGTTCCTGGTCAGCTCCATCCCTGCAGCCTTCAGCTCGTCGCATTCTGCTGGCATCAGGAAGTCCTCCAGCACAACGTAGCCGTCCTCGTCCAACTGCAAACAGGAAAAATGCTGATAAAGTACCCACCCAAGGAGAATTTTGTATATTGTAGATAATACTCTGGTAAGGTAGGTACAGTATATACATACAATCACGCCTTTATCCCTAAGGAGGTAGGTAGATCGTCAACGATCTAAACAAAAGTCCGTTAGTGTTACGCCACGTCTGGCAAGTTTTGAGGGTTTACTTCAGTTCAGATAGATTTGATTTATCAAGGGCGTATAATCGTATTTCTTTTTTGACGGTTGTAAGTAATTGTCAGCCCATTGAAGATTGAAACCCTCGTGTCCCTTAGCTGGTTTTTTCAGCAAGCCCGGTAGGAGAAGCAGCTGGCACATTTTATGTTGTAGACATATCAAATAGGTATTTGCACGAAGCGCTTCGCTTCAATATTTATAATTCGTAAAAAAAAAGGAATATGACAGAATATCCACCTGTAGATTATTTTGGCATGCTATTTGCCTTGGTTTACTACCCTTAAGTTCGAGACGTGTTAACATGGAAGCAACAAGATAAACGAAGCTTCCACATTTCCAATTAAAACCACAAAAAACAAAAACACTATTGTAATTATGTTATCTTGAAGATGGAGCACAAAAACCTATAAGATATAAACACGGACACTACTACTATTTACACCATTAATTTAATTATATATTGTCAAAATAGTAAACTTATGTGGTAGTTAGCATGTAAACGTGCGACAGCTGTTCGCGCGTGCGCCGCGAGCCGCTCCGCCCCCACGTGGCACCCGGTCCACTCCTGCGCATCAGAGCTATTTCCAGCCGCTTATTTCAGTAGGTACCACGCGATGGGGTATACATATACGCACCCCGTTACTTATTTTTGTTACTGACTAAAAACGTACAAAAATAAGACGATGGATTGTAAACAAGTTCATAGCAAGATAGAAACAGATACTGGGTGTAAAAAGTTAGCTGACCAAATTTTTGTACCTATATGAACCATAGATGTTAGGTTAGGTTAGGTTAGGTTAGGTATTACGTATATAGGGCGCCGGCGGGGTCTCTGCTTTGCTTTTTGATGACAAGGGGGTGGGGGGATCGAGATGAACGTCAGAAGTAATTATTTTTATTTACTTTTTTACACATATGGCAACCCACACAATGTCTATGCTTGAAAACGAAATGCATTTCCGGGGATTCCTACAAATCATGAATACGTTTAGGTACTCGCTTAGAACTGAGTACTACTTGTCTAATTTTATACAAAAATAGTTCGATACGTTCGACGATTTGACGTGTTTTAAGCAAGTTATTTAAATGAATATTATGTGCGTTACAGTCGTCTATTCCAAACCTATTATTTCTCGACTCATAACTGCTGCTTATTAATCAATCAATTGTACCAATGTTTACGTAAGCATGGGGGGAGGGGTCTCTTACCCCTCTTTGCTATTACTTTTGCTGACGAGGGGGAGGGGTGGGTTAATATGTAATTGCAAAAAACCTGCTTACGTAATACTTGAACGGCACCGTCTACCAATTTACTGAAACATAGATTTGTCATTTGAAATGAATTAACAATAAATTAGGGCAGCAACACACCTGCTGCGTAACGTTCGGCGGCGGAAACTTCGGCGGCCGTACTGACACACCAATTCCGACGACGCCAAATGAAGATGTTTATACCCAGTGATATTGGTTATTAGTGGTAGCTGTACAGGGTTTTAGGGGTAATGCGTACTTGCGGAAGGATCGACTCAACCGAAAGTTAAGCGCCGTACCTGTACAATGCAAAAAGAATTGAGAGCGCCGCGTGTTGAACGGAACCTTTGGCGCCGGACGTTACGCAGGTGTGTTGCTGTCCTTATCAATTTCTATGTAAGGCGCATGGCAAATAGGAAGCGGTGAGGCGGCGGCGAGGCGGAGGCGTGCCGATTTTGTATAGG
>JARACY010005799.1:0-20253 GCA_029255725.1 Scrobipalpa atriplicella
ATGCCGAACTCGGCCTCGCTTCTCACGTCCACCACAAGATGGCGCTTGTCGAACAACTTGGCCGCTAGTTCCGGGGCGGAGATGCGGTTTTCCGGCGGGAGAATTTTCAGATCCAGTTCCTAAAAAGACATACAAAATGTAAAAGTAGTATAATCTTTTTATCTCACGACCGCCGCTTTGTTAGACTCGCATTTTCTTATGTGCGTGAGTTCGCCATTAGTAAACCTGTCAAGTGTGACCGAGCGGCAGTCATGAGATAACAACACTACAGCTGGCCAAATTCTACCCATGAAACTGAACAACTTTCCCCAAGAAACATAGTTCGAATTACGAGCCATTTGTTATAGGAGGTGTCTCGAGCTGCTGACGCTATAGTATGGAGCAGCCAGAGCCAGTCAATGTTACTTTCATATTTCGACCTATGTTTCTTGGGGAAACTTGTTCAGTTTCTTCGGTAGGTTCACACCCTAAAAATTGGCCAGCTATTTTTTTTTACTTCCGGTATACTAAATTTATTATATGACAGCTTGTGCACCCGTCCATATAGGTTTGTATGGTTTTTTTTTGGATATACAACGTGTAACAGAAAGGGTATATGCATCGAGAAATGTGTGAATCTACCCATGAAACTGAACAACTTTCCCTAAGGAACATAGGTCGAAATAAGAAAAAAAAAATTTGACTTCCCGTACTAAATGAGCTATTTGGATACGCACGCACGCATAAATGCACAAACGTAAGGTCTCCTATCTATCAGTCATAAAAATTGATGGATGAGTGACATGTAGTAATAACAATAGGGGAATAAGCATGACTTTTTTTAATTATCAGTAAGAATTGTTGTCACCATACAAAAATAAATGTGAAAGAATTTTCACCAAATACTCATTAGTTTACTGACCGATTCCTTTATGACAAGAATGACAACCCTGGTAGGCAAGATTGAACCTTAATAAGGTGCATATTAGCATTTTTTTTGTTAGTGCTTAGTCCTGTAATTTTACTCTTTATTAAGTCCATGGCATGCACAGTACCAGTACATTGCATGAGCCACGTTTTTAAAAACTGGATACAAGGTTTTTTGGTATCGATTGTGCATTTGTTCCATATTTGTTAGAATTTGTATGGGTCAAGTGCAACGAAAAGTAAACTTTTTTATTTTTTTAGCATACTGTTTAATATAAATTCGTTTTGACGTTTATAATTCGTACATTTCTCTATGATAGTAGATAAATAGATATTTAAAATAGGACTTAAAACTAAATAACATAATCCTGACAAACATTGAAAACTGATCTAGACTTATTATTAGATTTTAGATTTAGATTTTTAACTTATGTAGTAAATAATGTTTAATAATGCTATCAGCGTTTATTAGAGGTTTAGCTTTAACAAACTGATAGGCGTTTTGATCAGTCAACGAAACTGAACAACAATCACACGAAAATAATTTTAGGAAATAAAAAAGTTACAATTAAATTGCTTGATCGTGGTGGTAATTTTGTATGGGAAAGTTTTATTTTTTCAGAATTTATTTACATTTATGTCTGTGAAAGTTATTCACAGTTGTTGCGTTGACTGAGCCCTATTTCTATCAGTTTGTGGGTAGCTGTCCCTTACACCCTTCATTAATAAATTACAGTAAAAACATTAGTCCAATGGGAGTTATTTGCTCGATACTTGTGAGTTCCTGCAGAGGGCGCTGAAACTGGCTAATAAAACGTTTCTTTGCACGGAAAAGTCTATTGACTATTTATATCGTTTCTAATTTTGTCAAATCAATCTTTTTACATATCCGAAAGCTGTATTTTACTTATCTGTAGTTCATTTATTCAATAAAGCAGCACTAAGAATAGCCTTCTAAATTATAAATTTTACACTAAAACTTATTTGTAACATTGCGTGAAACGAAAACTTCAAAACAACGTTATAAGACCTGTTAAAATGTTAGCCGCGTACAACGCCATCTATTGCGGAACTGAAAAAATTCTCCGGAACGAGCAAATTAAAACCTCCCATTACCACTGATCGTTATTATTATAATAATAATTTACAGTAACATTATCGACATCTTCAACTATTTCTAAGTTCTGATAATTACTTAAACTCGGCAACACATTATGTTGACTCACTATATCACAAATGTCCGAATCATTTTTAGCTTTGAAAATACGCAATTTTTTCGACAATAACACTTTGGTAAATGTTTTTCTAGATGCTGGACTTATATTATTCAATTTCATGTCTTTGACATATGAATTATATAATTGATATGCGTTTTTGACGGTACCTAAGTCTATGTACTGTATTTCGGAATTTTCCCTACAATACTGACACTTTGGAGGTGATTTCGGCAGATTTTCGACATATTTTTCTACGTTCAAAGCTTTTTTAGGCGTTTTCCCTTTCTTAGGTACGATTTCTTTGACCAACCAAGATCGTATAGTCGCTTCTTTAATACCTAAAGTGTTCAAAAACATCGTTCGACACACTTTAAGTCGTTTTTCTTCTAGATTTAAATGATATATCTTTGAATCAACTTTTCTAGATACCTCCCCTTTTATATGTACCCTTCTTCTTTTAGGCGGAACGTTATCTACCAAAGATCTGACTAGATTTTTCTTTTCGGCCCAAATCAGGTTCCAGAAGTTATTAAAAATGTTCTGACGAATTTCTTGACTAAATTCTCGACAGTGTTTCGTGTTTCGGAAGCACACGTGTTTGGTACAGGGTGGTCCGATTCTTCGTTCCGATTTTGGCACGTCCTGAACCCATTTGTTCTTGCCGTCCGTTAGACGGAACCCTAAGTAACTCTGTCCGGTCATTCTTTTTTGTTTCTCTTCTTTTCGTCTTTGCGTTTTTAGTCTAGCTTCTTGACGTTTCTGAAAAGATAGAAAAAAAAAATCCTATAAAAATGAATCTAATAAAACAATATCACATCTTTATTTGATTTAAAAAGAAAGATATACCTAAATGGATTATAAAAACATTTGGACTTCCCATGTGAAAAGAATCATCATCATCATCTTCCTAGCCATTTTCCCGTATCTCACGGGGTCGGCTACCTAATCTAGGTGATTGAACGAGGGTAATGGTTTTTACACATAGCGACTGCCATCTGACCTCCGCAACCCAGAAGGGAAACCAGACCCAATCCTAGGTTAGGTTACACACAACCTTTGAATTTCTTCGTAGGTGTGTGCAGGTTTCCTCACGATGTTTTCCTTCACCATAAAAGCGCCGAATAAACGTACATATGAAATTCGAAAACCGAAAAACACATTGGTACGTGGTGGGATTCGAACCACGACCTCCTGCACAGGAAGCAGCGGCCCTATCCACTACACCATCCGGGCTTATCTTGAACTTATTACTCACTATAGGTTCATGTAAGTTCAACAATAAAGAGTAGAAACTAAAGTTTCTTTCAATACCGCGAATGTTATTATTATTTTAGAACCAATTTGTAATGTATGCAATCATATTATAAAATTTTAGACTTACCCTAACATTCGCAGTTTTGAACTTCATGCACTCACAAAAAACAAGCTGTTCATTTCAAAAATTACAAAATAAATTTGGCAATGTCGACGTGTAACCGAAACTTTAACACTAAAGTGACGGATTGAAACCCCCCGCATGTGGATCTGTTTCCGGAACGTTATAACCTGGGCCTTTATAATTTACAAGGCAAGAATTATTTATAGGCAAGCATGCTCCAACATCGTAGCTTTTCATCAAATGTTTTGTCCGTAACCATCAGGGTTGGCATGATTTAATCATTTTGATTTATATCATGATTTAAATCACGATTTAAATCAAACGATTTTTTCAATAAAAATCAATGATTTAATCAATTCTCTTTATTATCATAATTCAATGGTTAAAAATCAATCAATGTTGTTGTCAACATCATTATTATAGTACTATTATTTATTTTATTTTATTTATAATCAATATTATATTAAAATCTTAGTAATAAGTCGTTTCGTACACGCAACAGCAATAACAAGTTCAATGAAACTGTACTGAACGAATGAAATCTTGTTTGGATGAATATAAGATATTTCAGGGGAATTTCCCGCGCGCCGTTCACTAAACACCGCGCGAGAATTCCCTTTTTTCTCTGAAACTAAAGAGCGCGTTCCGTTTTACCCCAAAACTTTTGTTAAAACTGTGATAAACGAAAAAATTAAAAAAAAACGGATTTTATTAGGATTTTTTCAATAAATCGCGATTTATACGATTTTTTCAAAAAATCATGATTTTTTCCAACCCTGGTAACCATGATTACGTTATCATTTTATAACTAAATATTTAAAATATTTACGTCCAATTTTGAAGTCTACTACTGATCAAGGATGTTGCTGAATGGTCTGCGTCTCCATTTAGTCAGGAATAGTCTGTATTTACTTAATAATTTTATTTAAAAATGACAGTATATTAATATTAAAATGTGTAGTTACATGTTGCATTTTGACAAACACACCCTCTTCCCAAATTTAGGTCATTTAAGACTCATAGAAACATGACATACGTGTCAGTGTTAATAAACAGCAAACATTTTAAGCACGGACGAAGATTACGTAATCAAGGCGAGGGGGGGGGTTAATAACAAAAGATTACGCTGTGATCACATAGGATAGGGGGGGGGGGGTTAAAAAAACGGCCAAAAATGATCACGTAATTGTTGAACGATCCCCCACTGTACGTATTGTACAGAAGGGACCGACCCAAATACGTACCTTTTCCTTAGCCTGTGCCTTGCAGAATGTCTCGTAGTCGACCAGTCTGGTGATGGTAGGACACTTGGAGCATGCAGCGCACTCGGGGTTTTGTGGCCGGAGACGGACTGAGGTATATAAAGAAAAAATATATTCATAGGCTCTGCCATCTCTTGTTGAGTAGCGAAACTAATAATAATAAAAAGTTTCAGTCTTTGAATTAGTAAGATGATTTTTACAACATGTTCGAGAGGACGAGCTGGATTGTGTTGGTTGTAACCATTTGAATTTTATGTGTATAAGGTATATCTGTATTTTGGAGGGACACAACGATACCGCGTTTCAAAAACCGTGTGCTGCCATCTCTTGTCAAGTAGCGAAACTAATAATAATAAATAATCCTTCCTGAGCTTAATCATGGACTAAAGACTTCTAACCGCCATACTAGAGAGCGTACCTCGATACTCGATAAAAAGGTCAAAATGCGAGCAAAACCTAGATGGCGCTGGCATATTGCTCGAAGAGTTCGTTGTTAATATAGGTCATGAAATTGAAAAAAACAATAACTTGAACCAAATTATCTCTTAAGATTTTTAAAGTAGAAATACACAATGAGAAATGCTGTTTGAACATCTGAATTAAAATACATAATTATGTTTACACAATACTTCGCTATTGTCAATAGATGGCACTGCTAAGTAGCGCTGTACGCAGTTTATAAGGGAGGTTATCAGTCCTCTTTGTTTTATTCGTCCATGTTCCTAGTAAGTGTATGACAGCTTGTGCACCCATCCGTGACCCATCCATATCCGTTTTATATGGATTTTTGACAGATTTGACAAATTTAAGAAAGTGACAGCGCTACTAAGAATTAGAATTAGTAATAATAGTTCGTCCTGAATTAGCACCATTGATAGATATACTTAAATTTAGTTTTTACCGTGTAGAGAAATATCATGGACATGTAACCTGCTCATAAAACTGTGAACTGAACTTTGAAATCTTTTATTTATTTTTTATAACATTAAGTGTAATAAATAACACAAGTTGAAATAAGACAAGTTGAAATTACTAACTAATAACAGTTACATTTTAAATTTTTGTCTTCATAAATAAAAACATTAATGACAATATTTAATTAATATTTTGCTTGTTGCTTACAATCTCCAATCATCTTCTCTTGAAGGTATTAATGGTTGTATTAAAGATATCTAACTCTAAATCTTACCGTTTCTAAAGCTGAGATCTTCTCCATCGAAGAGTATCATTCTCCCGGCCAGCAGTTTGTCGTGTGTGTGACCCACCAGGTACTTGATAGCTTCCAGCGCTTGTAGCGCGCCTGTAAACAAGTCCTTTACAAATAAATAAATACAACAAGTAATAAAAATTGGGTACTTGACTGGGTAACTTAAAAAATTCAAAACGTTTATACTTAAAACTAATGGCTAAAAATATTGTGGATTTCATTCATCATTAAAAAAAAAATGCACATTTAGATTTTAATAATCGAATTAAAAGTATATAAGTTATTGATTTGATTAGTCAATATTTACTAAAATGTGACGTCATAATTTACTATTTTCATACAAAAAAGCGTTTTTGACATTTCATAAAAAGTTGCTGATTTGACTAGTTGGAAAGTAGCCAATTCCTGACCATACTTCAGGGTGTGAACCTACATGTGAAACTGAACAACTTTCCCCGAGAAATATAAGTCAAAATATGCAACAGCACGAAGTCATTGATGTATGGTAAAGTAATAAAGTATTGTAAGGCAAATTAATGTAATGCAATGTAAGATTAGGGTTAAGTGTAATAAAATGTAAGGTAAAGTTAATGTTATGTAAGGTAAAGTAATGTAAGGATAGGTAAATGTAAGGTTAAGGTAAAGTAAACTAAAAAAAGGAAATTAAAATAAGATTGCGCTAGTAAAAAGGGTGATTTACCTATAATCCCAGGTACCGGTCCGGCCACGCCGTTGGTCGAGCAGCTGCCGACCGCCGCCGCCGGGGGGGGGGAGGGGAACACGCAGCGGTAACACGGACCGATATAACACTGATCCTGGAAGAATAAAAAACATTACATACATAAATCACGCCTTTATCCCTAAAGGGGTAGGCAGAGCGAAAAACGACCCAAAGGTCGTTCCACCACGTCTGACAAGTTTTGAGGGTTATTATAGGTGTTAATGGTAGTATATCGCTATAGTGACAGGTTGTCAACCGATCGCCTAAATTGCAATACACTGAAACCCTCGAATCCCTTAGCTGGTTTTTACAGCATGCCCGGGAGGAGATGCAGCTGGCAAATTCTATGTTTTTCTACCGCTCCCAGTCCAGCATGGAAAAAGTTAGACATAGGACAATAATAGACACACCTTCTCATCTGGGTTCTTGTCTGCTCTGTATCCGTAGATTGTGATCTGCCCCTCCAGCTTCAATGCACTGCCGGATACAAGGGGTAACTGAAAAATTAAATAAAAATAGCATACATACATACATAAAATCACGCCTTTATCCCTAACGGGGTAGCCAGAGCAAAAACGACCTAAGCAAAGTTCGTTCCGCCACGTCTGACAAGTTTTGAGGGTTATTACAGATGATTAGATATGTATATTGCTATAGTGACGGGTTGTCAGCCCATCGCCTAAATTGCAATACCTACAAAAAATAACGTGGGATGGAATAACGTGATTTTGGGGTGGGATGGGATCTACCTCCTAGTGGTCCACCCCGGGCAACGGCAACACAGGCTTGCCTGTGAATAAGTCCGGCTGAATGATCCCAACAAAGCGGTGGTAGGCTCCGCAAGGGGCCGCCTGCGAGCCAGACCACCCGACCACCGGACTCCGGCGCCAAACAGCATGCTGTGTTCCGTCGGTGCGTGAGAATGCATAACGGGCATCATCTGGGTTTGCTCGCCCCATCGTCGACTCTGTCACGGTCATCCCTGACCTAGGTATCTAGAGTCAAGAGCAAACCCATTCCGAATAAAAAATAAACCGTGTAAAATTTAACATTTTTAAAATGTTCCATTTAGGTGGTTTATAAACTCCATATAATGTCATGATTCGGAAACAGCTTCAACTTAACTAATTTAAGTTTAGTCCTGTCACTTTCTAAAATTTGAATAAAATAGAGACAGCAACACAACAGCTGATTATAATTGTGTCAAACTGACGTATAACGCTGAAGATAAGTCAAATTAAGTTGTGATGTGAAAGGGTCCCGACTAAAATGCGTTTCGTTTCGTGCATTCGATCTATGTGACAGGTTTATAATAAGTCCGTCTATACTGCCATCCTTTTCTGTTCGCTCGAGATGGAAAGTGACAGGTCTAAACTTAAATAAGTTAAGTTGATTCTGTAACCTTCTCAAGTCTAGTTGACAGTTGTAGGGGGTAGGCAGAGTGACAGTGGCTAAATATGAGCCATACGACACTGAAACTTGGGAATCCTCTATTTGACTATTACTGTTAGGCTTGGGAAGAGACTCAGCTGGTACATTCTATGTAGAGAGTCATTGTTTTATTCTTGCTCACAGTCCAGGATATTTGTGTATTTTGGTGTATTGCAGTCATAACTGAGGCTATTATTAAGCCGTTGATAGTCTACCTAGCCCGTAACGTACCTTGGCAAGAACACACACGTCGTTCAGCAGATATCTCGTGGGTACGTTATCGCTGCAGTCCAATACGACGTCGTATTTAGACGCGATCTCCAAAGCATTGCTCGAGTCTAACTGACAGCTGTATGGAGTTATAGTGATGCGGGAGTTCATACTGGAAAAGTAAAAGTATATTCAATTCAAATACATCAAAAAGTAAAGTATTTATTATTAATTATTATTATTTATTGGTAAATCAATTTTACAGCATTACAGCTTAGCCTATGCACTGTAAAAGTAAGGTAACAACATTAATATAAACAAAATAATTGTTAAGAAGGTTTAAATAAGTACTTCCGGCGTTTAGTTCGCATTAGAAAAATGTAGGGCGCGCTGTAGCGCCGACTTCCGTTTTGTCCTTGCATGTCAGCCATTATGTGAAGGCTGGTTTTTCCCAAAATAAATTCCGTCTAACTAATTTATCAGTTTCATTTCCACTGGCTGCCCATACACCTCAACAGGTTATGGGCCCAGTGATCGCGAGTGCGTAAAAACTATAAAAACTGTGTTAGATCGCGTTTTTTGAAGAATTTGAAAATTTTCACGTCAATAGTTGCGGCGTCGTCGTTTGTTCGCGTTGGATACATGTGCACGAGATAAGTACAGTATCACGGCAGCCAGCATGGAGCTCGGCTCAATGAATATCGCCAGGCGGTTTGGCGGTGAAGGATATCGGCAGTGGAAGTTTCAGATTCAGTGCGCACTAGGGGCAAAAGGTTTGAGTGACCACCTCGAAACAGAGAGGCCAGTGGTAGAGGATGATGCCAAAGAACGGGCAGAACAACTCAAAGAACAGAAAAAATGGGATATGGAGGATGCAAGGGCCAAGTATATCATTAGCTCGGCAATGGAATTCTCGCAAATTTCGCTGATCGAAACTTGCTCAACTTCGAAGCAAATGATTGATAAACTAGATTCTATTTACAGTCAGAAAAGCGAAAATTCAAAACTTATTTTGCATGGAAAATTCCATAACGTCAAAATGTCAAATGGTGAAAAAATGGCCGAATTTATCGCAAAAGTCGAAAATATTGCCAAAGAGCTGAATGATTGCGGAGAAAAATTATCAGAGATGAGTATAATTACGAAAATTCTTGGTTCCCTGCCCGAAAAGTACAGGACTTTACGACAAGCATGGCTCTCATTAGATCCGTCGAGACAAACATTGTCGAATCTGACAGCTCGACTCCTGGATGAGGAAAGCACTTTCAAATCGGAAAATGATGAGGCATTGGCGTTGGCTGCTACAAAGGGCACCGAGTTTAAGAGATATGGCGGTGCGAGCGGCAAAACTAACGGCACGGGAGGTGCAAAGAAACGGCACCCTTTTAAGTGTTTCAAATGTCATCGGCGTGGCCACTACGCGAGAGATTGTCGGAATGGGAGCTCTGCAGATGGGAGCGGCTCTTCCAAGCAGTCTGCGTTTACTGTAGACCTGCCCGAGGCAAATATGGTAGATAGCGATGACTCGTGTTGGATCCTCGACGGCGGCGCGTCGGCACATATGACATTTCGACGTGATTATCTCACAAATTTCAAGCCAGCCACAGATCACGATAATGTGCGATTGGGAGACAAGAGAGAATTGACTGTGATGGGCTGTGGAACAGTGAATATTAAGAAGTATTTGGATGGAAAATGGTACGATTCTACCATAAATGACGTTTTATACGTGCCTGAATTGAAGACGAATTTATTTTCGGAGGGCGTAGTAACGTCCAAAGGCTTTAGTGTCTTAAAATTTAAAGATTGTGCAGTCATAAAAGACAGTAGTGAAAGTGTGGTTGCATCAGGTTTAAAGCAACCAAATAACATTTACAAACTGTTGTTTGAAACTGTCTTGACCAGTGAGGTTAGTGACTGTATTGAAGAACTGAGTGGCATTGATAGCATAGAAGAAGAGTCTTTCTATTTGTTTGATGTTGACACAGAAGACAATGATACCTTTGAAAGTTTTTATCAACAAAACATAGGGAAGGTAACAGAGAAGGGTGATGTGAGAGAAACTGACAAAGCATCAGAGACAGAAGAAGTAAAAGAGACTGAGACTGAGAAAGTAACAGAAGAAGACGGCTCAACGAGATACAACTTGAGATCGAGACAGGTAGTGCAAGAGGCAAACCTTACAGAGCTAGTGGTGATCACTTATCAAGGGGCAACTAAAAATGAAAATAAAGAGAAGTGGATTGAAGCAATAGATGAGGAGCTGAAATCACATAGTGATCGTCAGATGTGGAAGTTAGAAGAACTGCCTGACAATAAGATTACTATAAAAGAAAACACAGTTGATGTGCAGAAGGATAAAGCTCACTTGTATGCCATAGGCTACTCTCGAAAATATGGCATAGAGTATCTGAAGACACTTGTACCAATGGTAAAGTTTGATAAGAAAACAGCATTTCACATGGATCCACCTCAGGGTTTGCAAACACACCGTCTTGTGTGTAAACGTATAAAATGTAAATATAAAACTTAAACAGTAACCAAGGTGTTGGTATAGTTGTTTTGGAGGAATAGTTGTTTTGGATACATTTTTGTCTACTCTGAGCCTGATCTGAAAGTTTCTTTACTGTTTGTATGGCTAGTAGGTTCTTAAATTGTTTTAATGTATCACTATGTCTACTATTTGAAAGAAAAGACAGATATAGGTACTTTATAAAGTTTTATTGAGAAATAATAAGTACAGTTTTGGTGGGAGATACTCAGTTACAGTTTGTTGTTTATAAAGTTTTATTGAGAAATAATAAGTACAGTTTTGGTGGGAGATACTCAGTTACAGTTTGTTGTTGTATAAAAGTTTAAAGAGCCTGAATTATAGATCTTTGTTGTATAAGGAAGTTTATGGGGTTTGGAAATACTTATTTGGTGGGAGTGTTAAGAAGGTTTAAATAAGTACTTCCGGCGTTTAGTTCGCATTAGAAAAATGTAGGGCGCGCTGTAGCGCCGACTTCCGTTTTGTCCTTGCATGTCAGCCATTATGTGAAGGCTGGTTTTTCCCAAAATAAATTCCGTCTAACTAATTTATCAGTTTCATTTCCACTGGCTGCCCATACACCTCAACAATAATATACAATATTTAAAGAATAAATAAAATTAAATAACATTAATTATTACTTTCTGCAAAACACAAACACTCTTTATTAATTTTTGCGAAAGTATCCGCAAAAAGGTCTGTTTGTGGAGATATGTCCATGAGCGTATTAAGCTGACTGAGCGCAAGAACCAGCGGAGAGTGGGCATGATGTTCAGTCCGTATAATATAATGGGGCTGATTGGGGCATGACTGATTTCATTAAAATCTCTCGTTTTTTTTTCTCGCCGTGCAACACTAAGTGAGGTCCACAGTGTCATTATCAGTCTAAAATAAAATAACAATGACAATTCATCACTTACTTCCTCAATGTGTTAGCAGCTGATTCGACTTTATCCATGTTCTGATCACTCTCGCCATGCAACACTTGTCTGTGTAGGTTACTGAGCTCCACAGTGTCATAATCTACAATTCCTATTTCACCTGAAACATTTATGTTATGCAGTAATATTATACATATTGGACGCAATAGGCTTGTTTCCAAAAATTTTTAATTAAAACTGATGGCCAAAATATTTTGGGTCTCATTCAACATTTAAAAAAAATGCTCAATTAAAATTTAATAATCAAGTAACTTGCTGATTTGTCAAGTAGGAAACAAGCGGATTCATCATCAAATATTTTTCTGAAGCAACATTTAAAATACTCCTTTATTTTAAATATTTCAAGACTTTCTGCCTGTTTTCTCTTTAGGAGCCTTTATACCTAGCGGTTGGTCACCCATTTGTAAAAAAAAAAACATAACTCACAAAATAAGGAACAGCGTCCCACATAGGTGTTGCTCAGTCAATGAAACTGAACAACTTTCACAAGGAAATTCTTACAGGGAGTGTTTTTTTTTTTTTGGCAACTCCATATAAAAATAAATTGACTGATTGAGGTGGTCATTTTGTTTGGGAAAGTCATTTTGTCGTTAGTGTCGTTGACTGAGCGACCCCTATCAGTTTGTGTGACGCTGTTCCTTACACCTCGTATAGACTACACAGACTACTCTACGCTAAATATAGAAACACACATACCAACTCCAGCTCCAGCCAGATACATGGCAGCAGGACACCCAAGGCCGCCCGCACCAACAATCAACACTTTAGCACCGCAGAGTTTCTCCTGACCATGCACTCCAATGTCTGGCAGAAGGATCTGACGGCTGTATCTGTATGTAAAGCAACGAAATCTTAATGCAATAAATGCAAGTTAAAAAAGCCTGATGGTCTAGTGGATAGGGTCGCTGCCACCACATACCAATGTGTATTTCGGTTTCTGAATTTCATGTCTGCTTTTTAAGGAAAAGATAGTGAAGAAACCTGCACATAGCTACGAGGAAATTCAAAGGATGTGTGCGATGTCGACCCTTTGGTAGATGTAGATGAGCTGATGATAATGATGATGATGAAATACAAGTACAAGCTGTTTGGTTTAGTGTCAGTTTTATAACAGGAAACTATTGATCCCCACATTGAAAATTTTATAGGGTCTCTTTAGGCTTTTAATTCCAAAACTCAAGGAATATCATTATTTCATTAGTTTACCTTTCTATAGCCCACTTAGGAAGTCTCTCGAGTCTCTGGCTTTCATTTGACATTGTCATTGGCTCTCCAGCTGCTAAAGTGTCTTCACATTGTGGCTTTGTCTGAAATAGGGAATGTTATGTAGAGTCCCTACAAATATCATAACATTTTCCTACAATGCTATCAAATAGGGCAAGACTTAACTCCGCCACTTCTGACAAGTATTGAGGGTTATTATTATTACAGATGATTATGTATATTGCTATATTGACGGATTGTCAGCCCATTGCCTAAATTGCAATACACTGGAACCCTCGAATCCCTTCGCTGGTTTTTACAGCATGCACGGGAGGAGATCCATCTGGCACAATCTTTGTTTTTCTAACACTCCCAGTCCAGCATGGAAGTAACTGAACTTCGATGAGATGAGATGAGATGAGAGACCAGAACGGGATGGCAATAATTTTAGTTTAGATTTAGTTAAGTCGGGATGGTTACGAATCGGGCCCATTTACAGGTATAGACATTTTTAATATTATAAAAATGGGAAAAAATTGTAAGCTTTTTTGTTTTTTATTTTTCTTCATTACGTTAATTTATGAGGATGAAACAAGTCATTAGGATTCTGGTTAAAAAAAAAAGTCATTTAGCCATTTTCTGTCAGGAATAGCCCAAACTTGGTGTTTTGATAATGATTTTAGATTTTATACGAAACAACTAGCTGTAAAGCAATAGTGTAGTACATTTTTGAAATCAGCTCATTGAGCACTTTCATTTGATACCTTCCAATGGAAATAAATACCACTGGTGCATTAAATTTATTGATGACCTCATAACTCCCTTCCCCATACACTTACCAGTACTTACAAGTACTTTATGAGCATGTTTTCCTCAAAGTTTTCCTGGTATGTACAGTAGGCTGCAAAAGTGTTCTTGAAAATCCATGTAGCTTTTAAAATATTTATATGGGTAAGATTCGGATATGTCTTAGCTAGTGCTACAATTTTTTGAAACAATTTTATTTAAATCATTTCACACTTTTGTAAAAACTTCAATCGTTTGCGGTGGCACTAGGTATGCTATTTGGCAGCCTACTCTACATACCAGTTGTCTGCAGAACGGACATGTTTTACACACAGGAATTTGAAGACTTTATCAGACGGATCTCAGTCTTTACTTCCATGCTGTGGACTGGGAGTGATAGAAAAACATAGAATGTGCCAGCTGCATCTCCATGCATGGGAATCGAAGGTTTCAGTGTATTGCAATTTAGGCTATGGGCTGACAACCCGTCACTATAGCAATATACATAATCATCTACTACTACTACTATTAGTACTAGTTTTAATTAATTATAAAACTATTGAGACTTACTGCTGATTGCCATTCCTTTTTCAATGTGTACAGTTCCTTCTCTTTTAGGTTTAAAGTTTTGCGAATTCCAGCTATTTCTTCCTCCAGCGCTCGTATACGATCCATTCTTATTTACTCTTAGGCATCTGCACACTGTACCTACTGTATAATAGAAAATTCACATTAAATAATGTAAATTAATTAATTAATTCGCCAAATATAAAAAATAAAATCCAACCCATAGATGATACAGGATACAGACAATATTAGGGCATCCAATTTTTTTTTTTTTTTTTTTAAAGAGTCTTGCCCGACCGAACCACAAAGTTTATAATTTTTTTTTTTTTTTTTTGTTATTGGCAATCGTCAACCCAGATTTGGCGACACTTCTGCCAGTGTCGAGTGTCGAACAGAAACTATAATTTATTTATATCACAAACTATATAGGTACAGTCGTACAAGGAGTCAAGGATCTTTTGGCGCGTGGGTGACATTGACAGCACAGATTACCTAGTATACATAACCGAACGGACATGTATACTAGGTAATCTGTGCTGTTCTGTTAATGTCACCCACGCGCCCGTCAAAAGATCCTTGTACGACTGTAGAACTAAATTTACCTATATGCTCAGTGGAACCACAGAATATATTAGAATAGTTGCTCGAACATGAAAACCAAAAAAAAAGAGAAAAAAACAAACAGTGGTAGCATAGCAATATTACATTACCCGTTCTGCCGGGCCGGTAAGCAGGGCCGTTACTAAGGGCGTTTCATTTACATTACCCGGCCGCCGCCGCCGTGTCCCTCCCTATCTCAGTCGTCATTCGACCGTTGTACGGGAAGGATGGCTCCTGCGCTCTTCAAATATCGATAAACTGGGACAAAACTTGCTGCATTGCGGTCATAATTAAATAATGAATTAACAAACATACATTTAATAGTATCTACCATTGAAAAATCTGAATCTCCTGATTGTATGAAAGAAAAAAAGACGTGCTTCGGAAAGCGGTCGGTCCCGGGTGCTGTTTTTGTCAGTGGGTCGATACACAAACCATGTCAGAGGCTTATTAGGTGTGCTATTGGGCGGTTTGAAAACTCTGACATTAGGGTTCATCGGGTCGATCGACTCGAAACTCACGCGACATGAAGAAAAAGATAATTAATAAACATTTTCTGTTGGAGCCTAGGATCTAAACTAAATGCAATAGATTTGTGATCAGATACGGCATGTCATATTTTCGAGAGTAGCCTATGGCATACAAGTGAGCTTTATCCTTCTGCACATCAACTGTGTTTTCTTTATAGTAATCTTATTGTCAGGCAGTTCTTCTAACTTCCACATCTGACGATCACTATGTGATTTCAGCTCCTCATCTATTGCTTCAATCCACTTCTCTTTATTTTCATTTTTAGTTGCCCCTTGATAAGTGATCACCACTAGCTCTGTAAGGTTTGCCTCTTGCACTACCTGTCTCGATCTCAAGTTGTATCTCGTTGAGCCGTCTTCTTCTGTTACTTTCTCAGTCTCAGTCTCTTTTACTTCTTCTGTCTCTGATGCTTTGTCAGTTTCTCTCACATCACCCTTCTCTGTTACCTTCCCTATGTTTTGTTGATAAAAACTTTCAAAGGTATCATTGTCTTCTGTGTCAACATCAAACAAATAGAAAGACTCTTCTTCTATGCTATCAATGCCACTCAGTTCTTCAATACAGTCACTAACCTCACTGGTCAAGACAGTTTCAAACAACAGTTTGTAAATGTTATTTGGTTGCTTTAAACCTGATGCAACCACACTTTCACTACTGTCTTTTATGACTGCACAATCTTTAAATTTTAAGACACTAAAGCCTTTGGACGTTACTACGCCCTCCGAAAATAAATTCGTCTTCAATTCAGGCACGTATAAAACGTCATTTATGGTAGAATCGTACCATTTTCCATCCAAATACTTCTTAATATTCACTGTTCCACAGCCCATCACAGTCAATTCTCTCTTGTCTCCCAATCGCACATTATCGTGATCTGTGGCTGGCTTGAAATTTGTGAGATAATCACGTCGAAATGTCATATGTGCCGACGCGCCGCCGTCGAGGATCCAACACGAGTCATCGCTATCTACCATATTTGCCTCGGGCAGGTCTACAGTAAACGCAGACTGCTTGGAAGAGCCGCTCCCATCTGCAGAGCTCCCATTCCGACAATCTCTCGCGTAGTGGCCACGCCGATGACATTTGAAACACTTAAAAGGGTGCCGTTTCTTTGCACCTCCCGTGCCGTTAGTTTTGCCGCTCGCACCGCCATATCTCTTAAACTCGGTGCCCTTTGTAGCAGCCAACGCCAATGCCTCATCATTTTCCGATTTGAAAGTGCTTTCCTCATCCAGGAGTCGAGCTGTCAGATTCGACAATGTTTGTCTCGACGGATCTAATGAGAGCCATGCTTGTCGTAAAGTCCTGTACTTTTCGGGCAGGGAACCAAGAATTTTCGTAATTATACTCATCTCTGATAATTTTTCTCCGCAATCATTCAGCTCTTTGGCAATATTTTCGACTTTTGCGATAAATTCGGCCATTTTTTCACCATTTGACATTTTGACGTTATGGAATTTTCCATGCAAAATAAGTTTTGAATTTTCGCTTTTCTGACTGTAAATAGAATCTAGTTTATCAATCATTTGCTTCGAAGTTGAGCAAGTTTCGATCAGCGAAATTTGCGAGAATTCCATTGCCGAGCTAATGATATACTTGGCCCTTGCATCCTCCATATCCCATTTTTTCTGTTCTTTGAGTTGTTCTGCCCGTTCTTTGGCATCATCCTCTACCACTGGCCTCTCTGTTTCGAGGTGGTCACTCAAACCTTTTGCCCCTAGTGCGCACTGAATCTGAAACTTCCACTGCCGATATCCTTCACCGCCAAACCGCCTGGCGATATTCATTGAGCCGAGCTCCATGCTGGCTGCCGTGATACTGTACTTATCTCGTGCACATGTATCCAACGCGAACAAACGACGACGCCGCAACTATTGACGTGAAAATTTTCAAATTCTTCAAAAAACGCGATCTAACACAGTTTTTATAGTTTTTACGCACTCGCGATCACTGGGCCCATAACCTGTTGAGGTGTATGGGCAGCCAGTGGAAATGAAACTGATAAATTAGTTAGACGGAATTTATTTTGGGAAAACCAGCCTTCACATAATGGCTGACATGCAAGGACAAAACGGAAGTCGGCGCTACAGCGCGCCCTACATTTTTCTAATGCGAACTAAACGCCGGAAGTACTTATTTAAACCTTCTTAACAATTATTTTGTTTATATTAATGTTGTTACCTTACTTTTACAGTGCATAGGCTAAGCTGTAATGCTGTAAAATTGATTTACCAATAAATAATAATAATTAATAATAAATACTTTACTTTTTGATGTATTTGAATTGAATATACTTTTACTTTTCCAGTATGAACTCCCGCATCACTATAACTCCATACAGCTGTCAGTTAGACTCGAGCAATGCTTTGGAGATCGCGTCTAAATACGACGTCGTATTGGACTGCAGCGATAACGTACCCACGAGATATCTGCTGAACGACGTGTGTGTTCTTGCCAAGGTACGTTACGGGCTAGGTAGACTATCAACGGCTTAATAATAGCCTCAGTTATGACTGCAATACACCAAAATACACAAATATCCTGGACTGTGAGCAAGAATAAAACAATGACTCTCTACATAGAATGTACCAGCTGAGTCTCTTCCCAAGCCTAACAGTAATAGTCAAATAGAGGATTCCCAAGTTTCAGTGTCGTATGGCTCATATTTAGCCACTGTCACTCTGCCTACCCCCTACAACTGTCAACTAGACTTGAGAAGGTTACAGAATCAACTTAACTTATTTAAGTTTAGACCTGTCACTTTCCATCTCGAGCGAACAGAAAAGGATGGCAGTATAGACGGACTTATTATAAACCTGTCACATAGATCGAATGCACGAAACGAAACGCATTTTAGTCGGGACCCTTTCACATCACAACTTAATTTGACTTATCTTCAGCGTTATACGTCAGTTTGACACAATTATAATCAGCTGTTGTGTTGCTGTCTCTATTTTATTCAAATTTTAGAAAGTGACAGGACTAAACTTAAATTAGTTAAGTTGAAGCTGTTTCCGAATCATGACATTATATGGAGTTTATAAACCACCTAAATGGAACATTTTAAAAATGTTAAATTTTACACGGTTTATTTTTTATTCGGAATGGGTTTGCTCTTGACTCTAGATACCTAGGTCAGGGATGACCGTGACAGAGTCGACGATGGGGCGAGCAAACCCAGATGATGCCCGTTATGCATTCTCACGCACCGACGGAACACAGCATGCTGTTTGGCGCCGGAGTCCGGTGGTCGGGTGGTCTGGCTCGCAGGCGGCCCCTTGCGGAGCCTACCACCGCTTTGTTGGGATCATTCAGCCGGACTTATTCACAGGCAAGCCTGTGTTGCCGTTGCCCGGGGTGGACCACTAGGAGGTAGATCCCATCCCACCCCAAAATCACGTTATTCCATCCCACGTTATTTTTTGTAGGTATTGCAATTTAGGCGATGGGCTGACAACCCGTCACTATAGCAATATACATATCTAATCATCTGTAATAACCCTCAAAACTTGTCAGACGTGGCGGAACGAACTTTGCTTAGGTCGTTTTTGCTCTGGCTACCCCGTTAGGGATAAAGGCGTGATTTTATGTATGTATGTATGCTATTTTTATTTAATTTTTCAGTTACCCCTTGTATCCGGCAGTGCATTGAAGCTGGAGGGGCAGATCACAATCTACGGATACAGAGCAGACAAGAACCCAGATGAGAAGGTGTGTCTATTATTGTCCTATGTCTAACTTTTTCCATGCTGGACTGGGAGCGGTAGAAAAACATAGAATTTGCCAGCTGCATCTCCTCCCGGGCATGCTGTAAAAAACCAGCTAAGGGATTCGAGGGTTTCAGTGTATTGCAATTTAGGCGATCGGTTGACAACCTGTCACTATAGCGATATACTACCATTAACACCTATAATAACCCTCAAAACTTGTCAGACGTGGTGGAACGACCTTTGGGTCGTTTTTCGCTCTGCCTACCCCTTTAGGGATAAAGGCGTGATTTATGTATGTAATGTTTTTTATTCTTCCAGGATCAGTGTTATATCGGTCCGTGTTACCGCTGCGTGTTCCCCTCCCCCCCCCCCCGGCGGCGGCGGTCGGCAGCTGCTCGACCAACGGCGTGGCCGGACCGGTACCTGGGATTATAGGTAAATCACCCTTTTTACTAGCGCAATCTTATTTTAATTTCCTTTTTTTAGTTTACTTTACCTTAACCTTACATTTACCTATCCTTACATTACTTTACCTTACATAACATTAATAGACACACCTTCTCATCTGGGTTCTTGTCTGCTCTGTATCCGTAGATTGTGATCTGCCCCTCCAGCTTCAATGCACTGCCGGATACAAGGGGTAACTGAAAAATTAAATAAAAATAGCATACATACATACATAAAATCACGCCTTTATCCCTAACGGGGTAGCCAGAGCAAAAACGACCTAAGCAAAGTTCGTTCCGCCACGTCTGACAAGTTTTGAGGGTTATTACAGATGATTAGATATGTATATTGCTATAGTGACGGGTTGTCAGCCCATCGCCTAAATTGCAATACCTACAAAAAATAACGTGGGATGGAATAACGTGATTTTGGGGTGGGATGGGATCTACCTCCTAGTGGTCCACCCCGGGCAACGGCAACACAGGCTTGCCTGTGAATAAGTCCGGCTGAATGATCCCAACAAAGCGGTGGTAGGCTCCGCAAGGGGCCGCCTGCGAGCCAGACCACCCGACCACCGGACTCCGGCGCCAAACAGCATGCTGTGTT
>JARACY010005800.1:0-20251 GCA_029255725.1 Scrobipalpa atriplicella
ATTAATAAGAACATTATACCATTCTATTCAGTATAAAATGGAGAACAAGGAGATCAAATAATAATAACATACAGTCATATAATAAATTACAGAAAAACGCTTGAGAAATCAATGAAAAAGTATGAAATAGTCACGCAGCTCTTGACTAAGTGTAAGTTTTTGAGCGACGTAAAAGCAACAATACTTACATCAAATTAATCAGAAAAGAACAGAGAACACGTAGATGGTCATTGTTTTATAATTCGATTTAAATAGCAATTGCAATTAGTTATTAAATATGCAATATAATTTGGCTCGTTTTTGTCATACAAATTAGTATGGCGCGCGCAGGTCAAAATTCAACCTATATTACGACAGGCACGATGTTCCATTCTTTCAGTCGCCTGCGGGCTGTCAAGGTGAGGTTACGGCCGCTCGCATGCAAAATTCCGCCATCTTTTCTTGTATACTTACAAGGTAAAAATCAAGTCTGTCACTGCAGTGGTACCATAGAACAAAAGTAAGATAAGTATACAATAAAAAGAGGTTTTATTTCAAGCACATACCCCATAATGTAGAAATAGTTTACATTACGTAAAATAATAATAATATATACTAGGACTTTAAAAAATATGTAGCAATTTTTTAAATAGGGTGTAATTCTACCCATGAAACTGAACAACTTTCCACAAAGAACATAGGTTGAATTACGAAAAATAAATTGGTCCTCCCATACAAATGGTGTCAGCGGCTCGAGTCAATTTCTATGGCGGGACATTTTATTTTTCATATTTCGAATCATTAAAAAAAGTTGTTCAGTTTGAGAAAAGTTGTTCAATTTTGAGAAAAGTTTCAATTTCCAGAAAAGTTGTTCAGTTTCCAGAAAAGTTGTTCAGTTTAAATAAGTTGTTCAGTTTGAAAAAGTTGTTCAGTTATGAAAAAAGTTGTTCATTTTTGAAAGCTGTTCAGTTTGAAAAAAAAAATGTTTAGTTTAACATTGCCCTCGATTCTGGCCGCCCCATTCTTAACTAATTTTAAGATAGCGCTGTCACTTTCTTTACTTTGACATAAGAAAAGGATAGCAAATAACACATGTGTTTGACGTTCCTAATTTGACATAAGCTGCTTTAAATAAGAACCGAACATAGAGCATGTTCCTTATTTTACGTTAAATAAGCAATCTAATGTCAAATTTAGCAATTTAATGTCAGATTAGGAATGTCAATGTCATGTGTTTATTTGCTATCCTGTTCTTATGTCAATTATAAGAAAGTGACAGCGCTACTAATACTAATGCTGTCTCTTTCGAAGGGCATATGTGCAATATTTATGGCCGTACTGTACGTATGAGTGGAGATAAAGCATTGTATGTATTCAGCACAATCTCCGAAATCGTTCATTGGCCGAAAAAAAGGATCATTTCGCGGATTGGCAAATTCAAAACGCGCAATCCCCGAAATGTCCTTTTATTCGGTTGTATTTCGGCCAGAATCGAGGGCAATGTTAAACTAAACATTTTTTTTTTCAAACTGAACAGCTTTCAAAAATGAACAACTTTTTTCATAACTGAACAACTTTTTTTCAAACTGAACAACTTATTTTAAACTGAACAACTTTTCTGGAAACTGAACAACTTTTCTGGAAATTGAAACTTTTCTCAAAATTGAACAACTTTTCTCAAACTGAACAACTTTTTTTTAATGATTCGAAATATGAAAAATAAAATGTCCCGCCCATAGAAATTGACTCGAGCCGCTGACACCATTTGTATGGGAGGACCAATTTATTTTCGTAATTCAACCTATGTTCTTTGTGGAAAGTTGTTCAGTTTCATGGGTAGAATTACACCCTATTTAAAAAATTGCTACATATTTTTTAAAGTCCTAGTATAATATTATTATTATTTTACGTAATGTAAACTATTTCTACATTATGGGGTATGTGCTTGAAATAAAACCTCTTTTTATTGTATACTTATCTTACTTTTGTTCTATGGTACCACTGCAGTGACAGACTTGATTTTTACCTTGTAAGTATACAAGAAAAGATGGCGGAATTTTGCATGCGAGCGGCCGTAACCTCTCACCTTGACAGCCCGCAGGCGACTGAAAGAATGGAACATCGTGCCTGTCGTAATATAGGTTGAATTTTGACCTGCGCGCGCCATACTAATTTGTATGACAAAAACGAGCCAAATTATATTGCATATTTAATAACTAATTGCAATTGCTATTTAAATCGAATTATAAAACAATGACCATCTACGTGTTCTCTGTTCTTTTCTGATTAATTTGATGTAAGTATTGTTGCTTTTACGTCGCTCAAAAACTTACACTTAGTCAAGAGCTGCGTGACTATTTCATACTTTTTCATTGATTTCTCAAGCGTTTTTCTGTAATTTATTATATGACTGTATGTTATTATTATTTGATCTCCTTGTTCTCCATTTTATACTGAATAGAATGGTATAATGTTCTTATTAATAAAACTTTTTTGAAAGTACTAAACTAGTCAATTTCCGAATCTTGTTTAGCCGATTTCCATACTTCCCTCCTTAATGCTATCGCGGTGCGGTAGATTGTAGGTACAATCGCTGGCATAAATTATTGTTGGTCTGCGGAGGACTAATAGTCGTAAATATGAATCCCAAGCCAACAATTACCATTGATAACGTTCGGTTCGGTATTAATAAGTAACCGGAAGGACGTAGTGTGCGGTGAGGGGATGGAACAGGAGGCTCTCACGAGGAGATGAGACGTGCAGTGGCGATGTAGGGGCTAATGCTACATGTGTTTGTGTGGAGGCGAGGTGAGGGTCCCAGGCGACCCGCGCGGCCGCCGCCGCCCGTCCGTCAAATGTCACTATCAATTACCGCGACGCCGCGCTGCACCCGGGGGCAACTCGCTTACAAGGTAATTAAACTGTCGATCGGTGACATCTGTTTACTCGACAAAACGCATTTGTACCGTCGACGTGTTACGGGATAATCGCTCTAGCACGGTTTCGAGAGACGCTCTAACTCTAACTAAATGGAACTGTAATCAAGTTTTCTCGATTTCATAACGCCAGACGTAACTTTGGCAGCAATCTGCGAGCGAAGTAAGTGAATTTTAAATAAATAAAAGAGCGCGGAGTGGAGGGTCGGTCCGAAGTTTTGTCATTGTTTCTGTATTGCGCGGGGCAATTAGCGCAAGTCTTCTTGGGCGGCCCGCGCCCGCTAGCTCGCCAATCAAATTACTGGAGCGCCGCCTGCGCCCTCCGACCATTAAACAACCATCACAATTCACGTCGCGACATCGACACTTCAACTAATGGTCAACCAACACGAATGAAATACAATTTGTTTTGCTCTCTTCATTCCCTAGCAATTAATTTTCCAGTATTGATAAATCCTATCCATGAAAAATTCATGAAGCAATGCAATCAGGGACAGACACCATTGTTTAAGAGCACTTTAAAACTAGTATTTTATGCATGAAATTAACAGCCTAGACTAGAGTACGCATTGAAATAGGTACTTATACCTAGATGTGAATCTGTGCACCTCTAATCTACCCACCATACTTTCGCCGTGCACTTTCACTGCGTGCAAATGCAAATATTAACTGAGTGGTCAGCAAATCGTCCAGGTAACTAAATCTTACTGCATATTAGATAGTACAAGATGATTCTTTCGCTACTTGGCGATAACGCTTTCATCGAGCCGTACTTGGTTCATGCTAACCGTACTATAATTATTACAAGAGGTCTTATAATAAGACATGGTGCAATTTCCTATACTTACTTTTTCATAAAACCGGATAACTTGTCGTTATCTATCAGGCATGAAACAGTTTACATCGTATTATTAAAAATAAATTACTCGTTAAGTAAAAACTCGTGCTTATCGGCGTGACGTCAGTCCAGGGGCGGTGCCGACGTAGAAGCATGTAGATCGCGAAATTGATTGCATGTTATCAGATGGGGTTCGGGCGCGGGTTCTTCGCTAGCGTTTAATACAGACTCGGGCTGTGGCACGCGAGCTTTTGACAGGAGATGGCCGCGCCTCCATACCCCCCGGTAATTACCGCCGTGAGCCGCGGCGACGTCGCCGTCCTGTTGCCCTGCTGCCGCACCACCGCCGCCACCGCCTGGCTCGCTCCTTACTTAATTACTGCACGCTGCACAAGCACACACTCCACGACATGGATCGCTGCTTCGCAAGTGCAATGCTCTTATTTTTATTTTTAGAATAGGCTTGCAATGCTATTCGAGTCAAAACTTTTAACGCAAACCTTTTCTGAATAAATAATATGAATACTTTAAACCGAACCTATTTAAAGAAGAAACTTAAATAGTTCTTTCGAACATGAGTTCAATCAACTTTACATTATTTCAGAGGCTAGATTAGTTTAATTTTGTTTCACGATAAGCACGAGTTTTTACTTAACGAGTAATTTATTTTTATAATACGATGTAAACTGTTTCATGCCTGATAGATAACGACAAGTTATCCGGTTTTATGAAAAAGTAAGTATAGGAATTGCACCATGTCTTATTATAAGACCTCTTGTAATAATTATAGTACGGTTAGCATGAACCAAGTACGGCTCGATGAAAGCGTTATCGCCAAGTAGCGAATAGAATCATCTTGTACTATCTAATATGCAGTAAGATTTAGTTACCTGGACGATTTGCTGACCACTCAGTTAATATTTGCATTTGCACGCAGTGAAAGTGCACGGCGAAAGTATGGTGGGTAGATAGAGGTGCACAGATTCACATCTAGGTATAAGTACCTATTTCAATGCGTACTCTAGTCTAGGCTGTTAATTTCATGCATAAAATACTAGTTTTAAAGTGCCTCTTAAACAATGGTGTCTGTCCCTGATTGCATTGCTTCATGAATTTTTCATGGATAGGATTTATCATACTGGAAAATTAATTGCTAGGGAATGAAGAGAGCAAACAAATTGTATTTCATTCGTGTTGGTTGACCATTAGTTGAAGTGTCGATGTCGCGACGTGAATTGTGATGGTTTGTTTAATGGTCGGAGGGCGCAGGCGGCGCTCCAGTAATTTGATTGGCGAGCTAGCGGGCGCGGGCCGCCCAAGAAGACTTGCGCTAATTGCCCCGCGCAATACAGAAACAATGACAAAACTTCGGACCGACCCTCCACTCCGCGCTCTTTTATTTATTTAAAATTCACTTACTTCGCTCGCAGATTGCTGCCAAAGTTACGTCTGGCGTTATGAAATCGAGAAAACTTGATTACAGTTCCATTTAGTTAGAGTTAGAGCGTCTCTCGAAACCGTGCTAGAGCGATTATCCCGTAACACGTCGACGGTACAAATGCGTTTTGTCGAGTAAACAGATGTCACCGATCGACAGTTTAATTACCTTGTAAGCGAGTTGCCCCCGGGTGCAGCGCGGCGTCGCGGTAATTGATAGTGACATTTGACGGACGGGCGGCGGCGGCCGCGCGGGTCGCCTGGGACCCTCACCTCGCCTCCACACAAACACATGTAGCATTAGCCCCTACATCGCCACTGCACGTCTCATCTCCTCGTGAGAGCCTCCTGTTCCAAAAATAATCCCCTCACCGCACACTACGTCTTCCGGTTACTTATTAATACCGAACCGAACGTTATCAATGGTAATTGTTGGCTTGGGATTCATATTTACGACTATTAGTCCTCCGCAGACCAACAATAATTTATGCCAGCGATTGTACCTACAATCTACCGCACCGCGATAGCATTAAGGAGGGAAGTATGGGAAATCGGCTAAACAAGATTCGGAAATTGACTAGTTTAGTACTTTCAAAAAAGTTTTATTAATAAGAACATTATACCATTCTATTCAGTATAAAATGGAGAACAAGGAGATCAAATAATAATAACATACAGTCATATAATAAATTACAGAAAAACGCTTGAGAAATCAATGAAAAAGTATGAAATAGTCACGCAGCTCTTGACTAAGTGTAAGTTTTTGAGCGACGTAAAAGCAACAATACTTACATCAAATTAATCAGAAAAGAACAGAGAACACGTAGATGGTCATTGTTTTATAATTCGATTTAAATAGCAATTGCAATTAGTTATAAATATGCAATATAATTTGGCTCGTTTTTGTCATACAAATTAGTATGGCGCGCGCAGGTCAAAATTCAACCTATATTACGACAGGCACGATGTTCCATTCTTTTCAGTCGCCTGCGGGCTGTCAAGGTGAGAGGTTACGGCCGCTCGCATGCAAAATTCCGCCATCTTTTCTTGTATACTTACAAGGTAAAAATCAAGTCTGTCACTGCAGTGGTACCATAGAACAAAAGAAGATAAGTATACAATAAAAAGAGGTTTTATTTCAAGCACATACCCATAATGTAGAAATAGTTTACATTACGTAAATAATAATAATATTATACTAGGACTTTAAAAAATATGTAGCAATTTTTTAAATAGGGTGTAATTCTACCCATGAAACTGAACAACTTTCCACAAAGAACATAGGTTGAATTACGAAAAATAAATTGGTCCTCCCATACAAATGGTGTCAGCGGCTCGAGTCAATTTCTATGGCGGGACATTTTATTTTTCATATTTCGAATCATTAAAAAAAAGTTGTTCAGTTGAGAAAAGTTGTTCAATTTTGAGAAAAGTTTCAATTTCCAGAAAAGTTGTTCAGTTTCCAGAAAAGTTGTTCAGTTTAAAATAAGTTGTTCAGTTTGAAAAAAGTTGTTCAGTTATGAAAAAAGTTGTTCATTTTTGAAAGCTGTTCAGTTTGAAAAAAAAAATGTTTAGTTTAACATTGCCCTCGATTCTGGCCGAAATACAACCGAAATAAAAGGACATTTCGGGGATTGCGCGTTTTGAATTTGCCAATCCGCGAAATGATCCTTTTTTCGGCCAATGAACGATTTCGGAGATTGTGCTGAATACATACAATGCTTTATCTCCACTCATACGTACAGTACGGCCATAAATATTGCACATATGCCCTTCGAAAGAGACAGCATTAGTATTAGTAGCGCTGTCACTTTCTTATAATTGACATAAGAACAGGATAGCAAATAAACACATGACATTGACATTCCTAATCTGACATTAAATTGCTTAAATTTGACATTAGATTGCTTATTTAACGTAAAATAAGGAACATGCTCTATGTTCGGTTTCTTATTTAAAGCAGCTTATGTCAAATTAGGAACGTCAAACACATGTGTTTATTTGCTATCCTTTTCTTATGTCAAAGTAAAGAAAGTGACAGCGCTATCTTAAAATTAGTTAAGAATGGGGCGGCCAGAATCGAGGGCAATGTTAAACTAAACATTTTTTTTTTCAAACTGAACAGCTTTCAAAATGAAACAACTTTTTTCATAACTGAACAACTTTTTTCAAACTGAACAACTTATTTTAAACTGAACAACTTTCTGGAAACTGAACAACTTTTCTGGAAATTGAAACTTTTCTCAAAATTGAACAACTTTTCTCAAACTGAACAACTTTTTTTAATGATTCGAAATATGAAAAATAAAATGTCCCGCCCATAGAAATTGACTCGAGCCGCTGACACCATTTGTATGGGAGGACCAATTTATTTTTCGTAATTCAACCTATGTTCTTTGTGGAAAGTTGTTCAGTTTCATGGGTAGAATTACACCCTATTTAAAAAATTGCTACATATTTTTTAAAGTCCTAGTATAATATTATATTATTTTACGTAATGTAAACTATTTCTACATTATGGGGTATGTGCTTGAAATAAACCTCTTTTATTGTATACTTATCTTACTTTTGTTCTATGGTACCACTGCAGTGACAGACTTGATTTTTACCTTGTAAGTATACAAGAAAAGATGGCGGAATTTTGCATGCGAGCGGCCGTAACCTCTCACCTTGACAGCCCGCAGGCGACTGAAAGAATGGAACATCGTGCCTGTCGTAATATAGGTTGAATTTTGACCTGCGCGCGCCATACTAATTTGTATGACAAAAACGAGCCAAATTATATTGCATATTAATAACTAATTGCAATTGCTATTTAAATCGAATTATAAACAATGACCATCTACGTGTTCTCTGTTCTTTTCTGATTAATTTGATGTAAGTATTGTTGCTTTTACGTCGCTCAAAAACTTACACTTAGTCAAGAGCTGCGTGACTATTTCATACTTTTTCATTGATTCTCAAGCGTTTTTCTGTAATTTATTATATGACTGTATGTTATTATTATTTGATCTCCTTGTTCTCCATTTTATACTGAATAGAATGGTATAATGTTCTTATTAATAAAACTTTTTGAAAGTACTAAACTAGTCAATTTCCGAATCTGTTTAGCCGATTTCCATACTTCCCTCCTTAATGCTATCGCGGTGCGGTAGATTGTAGGTACAATCGCTGGCATAAATTATTGTTGGTCTGCGGAGGACTAATAGTCGTAAATATGAATCCAAGCCAACAATTACCATTGATAACGTTCGGTTCGGTATTAATAAGTAACCGGAAGACGTAGTGTGCGGTGAGGGGATGGAACAGGAGGCTCTCACGAGGAGATGAGACGTGCAGTGGCGATGTAGGGGCTAATGCTACATGTGTTTGTGTGGAGGCGAGGTGAGGGTCCCAGGCGACCCGCGCGGCCGCCGCCGCCCGTCCGTCAAATGTCACTATCAATTACCGCGACGCCGCGCTGCACCCGGGGGCAACTCGCTTACAAGGTAATTAAACTGTCGATCGGTGACATCTGTTTACTCGACAAAACGCATTTGTACCGTCGACGTGTTACGGGATAATCGCTCTAGCACGGTTTCGAGAGACGCTCTAACTCTAACTAAATGGAACTGTAATCAAGTTTTCTCGATTTCATAACGCCAGACGTAACTTTGGCAGCAATCTGCGAGCGAAGTAAGTGAATTTTAAATAAATAAAAGAGCGCGGAGTGGAGGGTCGGTCCGAAGTTTTGTCATTGTTTCTGTATTGCGCGGGGCAATTAGCGCAAGTCTTCTTGGGCGGCCCGCGCCCGCTAGCTCGCCAATCAAATTACTGGAGCGCCGCCTGCGCCCTCCGACCATTAAACAAACCATCACAATTCACGTCGCGACATCGACACTTCAACTAATGGTCAACCAACACGAATGAAATACAATTTGTTTGCTCTCTTCATTCCCTAGCAATTAATTTTCCAGTATTGATAAATCCTATCCATGAAAAATTCATGAAGCAATGCAATCAGGGACAGACACCATTGTTTAAGAGGCACTTTAAAACTAGTATTTTATGCATGAAATTAACAGCCTAGACTAGAGTACGCATTGAAATAGGTACTTATACCTAGATGTGAATCTGTGCACCTCTATCTACCCACCATACTTTCGCCGTGCACTTTCACTGCGTGCAAATGCAAATATTAACTGAGTGGTCAGCAAATCGTCCAGGTAACTAAATCTTACTGCATATTAGATAGTACAAGATGATTCTATTCGCTACTTGGCGATAACGCTTTCATCGAGCCGTACTTGGTTCATGCTAACCGTACTATAATTATTACAAGAGGTCTTATAATAAGACATGGTGCAATTTCCTATACTTACTTTTTCATAAAACCGGATAACTTGTCGTTATCTATCAGGCATGAAACAGTTTACATCGTATTATTAAAAATAAATTACTCGTTAAGTAAAAACTCGTGCTTATCGTGAAACAAAATTAAATAATCTAGCCTCTGAAATAATGTAAAGTTGATTGAACTCATGTTCGAAAGAACTATTTAAGTTTCTTCTTTAAATAGGTTCGGTTAAAGTATTCATATTATTTATTCAGAAAAGGTTTGCGTTAAAAGTTTTGACTCGAATAGCATTGCAAGCCTATTCTAAAAATAAAAATAAGAGCATTGCACTTGCGAAGCAGCGATCCATGTCGTGGAGTGTGTGCTTGTGCAGCGTGCAGTAATTAAGTAAGGAGCGAGCCAGGCGGTGGCGGCGGTGGTGCGGCAGCAGGGCAACAGGACGGCGACGTCGCCGCGGCTCACGGCGGTAATTACCGGGGGGTATGGAGGCGCGGCCATCTCCTGTCAAAAGCTCGCGTGCCACAGCCCGAGTCTGTATTAAACGCTAGCGAAGAACCCGCGCCCGAACCCCATCTGATAACATGCAATCAATTTCGCGATCTACATGCTTCTACGTCGGCACCGCCCCTGGACTGACGTCACGCCGATAAGCACATAGTGCCAGCTAACCGCTGGTACCATTCCGACTAACATACTCCAAATTCATAACTTATATGCAGTTTTCACTTTATGGTTTAAGCACGTCGATAGTTCAGCTGTTAAAACCATTGGCTGAAATATCAGCGGGCGATCCACCGCTAGGCGGCGGTTGGTACGTGTTACAGCTGATCCACGTAGTGCTGTAGGTACAAAAGTCTCGCCTAATCAAGGCATTCACCGACGCTACGGTGCGGGCTAAGTCACGCGATCGTTTTATCGCACACCTTCTTTCTGTTTTATAGAGCAGATAAAGTTTGTTTAAAAAGCTCGCATGTCTTTACAACATCGACGTCCTTGTCGTGACAAGTGGTGTAACCCTCGACATCCTAATACCGAACCCAACAAGCCGTTCCAACTTTATGAATTTACTGTTCCGTTTAATATATTACTGCAGTTAAAAAGTGAATTGCACTTTTGCAATGGTCGTTTACCCACCCACCCGTCTTGGATAAGTTAATCGGAAATGAGTAGCTTGAAGTTGTAATAAGAAACGGAACCCTTTTTATTTCAAAGTAAATAGATTGAAGGCAAGCTAAGTCGCTAAACAAAGAGAGACATGAAAAGCCAGCCGCAGAGCGTGAAAAATCCTCGCGAGTCAATTTGGCATTATGAGGTAATGGAGAGTAACGGGCATGATTTACGCGGGCAGCCGACAGCGTTCGCGGCAGCACAATTATCGGCCCGCAGGCGCTCTCAATTACAAAGAGGCGCGCCCGCGGGACTCGCCGCCTCTCGACCGGGCCCAACCACAAATCTTTCGGCCTTACTGCCTTACGCCCAACAAGTTGCAAGCGGATGGAAACTCTCCGTGTAGCCGTTTTCTCTCGGACTCTCTTTTTATATCCGGTGCGATTTTTTAAAATGAAATAGTTGAAGTGTTGGGCGTGCTATCGTACCGATAAACGAATGGCAGTTTGAGTTTTGATCTGGTCGAGTGGTGCGTTTTAATTTGCGCGGCGACACACGAGTGGGGTCCGCCATCGCCACTGCGGCGGACGGCGGGCGGCGGCGAGGAGCGACGTCGAGTGCCCTGCTAATTGCGACGCCACGCTATCCTCTCCCAACATCACTCGCATGGGTTTGCCTGATCATCAAATATGTACACTTAAATTTACGCCTCAGCACGTTAAACATTGGATTTCTCACTTATTCACCTACGCATTAATCGTGTTGCCACAGTGAAATGTTGGTAGCTATCTCTACATCACGGCGCGAGTATCTCCCACAGGAGCATCCCGATAAAGCTGACCGTAATCATATCGGTGAGAACATTAATTACGTAATTTGACATTACACAAACGAGTGCGACAACAATCTTAGTAATTATACGTTATTTTGTTTGGTGGGAGCTGTGAGTGAGCGGTTGGTTCGCCTGGCAGTAAAGTGGCGAACAAGCGGGTGGTGAGAAGCGAGAGCGTCTCGAGTAATTTCTGAAGAAACAAATGAAACGGCTCCCCTCTCGCCGGCAAACCGCGCGGCCCATGTAATCGGATAATAAAAAGGGCAAACGCGGTAAATATAAGATGAGGAAGACAGTTTTACGACCAGTACCTAATTAAGTGGTGAACCAAAAACAACGAACAAAACGTTTACAGTAAAATAAGTGGGTACGATAAGGACAGGAAGATAGTTACACATCTGCACCGGCGGTAATAGCAGTTGCATAGCATGAACGCAATTAAATATGCAATAGATAGAGTATAAACAGAGCAAAATTAAATATGTTTTCATGTCATTTTCGTTTTAAGTATTCATATTTATCTGCTGTACACCGGTGAGCTTATCAAGCAAACCGCGTGTCTGTTGTCGCATGAACAACAATTTGGTTGTTTATTCACAAAGTGTTCTATCAAATTCATATTGTTTGCGTATCCGCCGAAAATACCGGTGTGTGCGCACGCGGCGACCGCTGGGCGCTGGGCGGGCTGTGGACGGCGGCGGTGGGCGCGGGCGGCGCTGCGGTGCGCGTGAGTGGGGTATTTTGGGCGCGCAGGTAGAGCGGAGCGCAAAGGAATTCGACCTCACCTGAGCGCGTCTGATTCACTCGTCTAAATCAGTGCGCTCTACATTTTACACGTCAGACATCAGCTCTTTTGATGCCACATTTAAACATATTGCCACACCTGCGCTGAAAGATGGGACAGTCTCAGGCCAACTATGTGATTTAAAGTCGTACAACATTTGTGGGGAACAATAAAGCTTGCCACAATGACCGTTCCGTGTCGTCAGACGTGGTCAATATCGTGATTAACGATTTATTTGCAGGTCTGTACCAATTTAAGGGTGTAAACGTTTAACGTCGTTCGGGCCGCGGACACGGGTCCGGGCTTCGGCCCGGGGCGATTCATTAGGTCGGTCGCGTCAGTACAAACAAATTAACGCGGGCGTGTTTTGGAGGGTGATAAAAGGGCACAGGGCGATGGCAGCTCGCCAGCTGCGTGCGTCCGCGCGATAAATCTCGAGGCGGAGCCGCCGCTGCCGAGCGGAGCGGCTTCCTGCCCTACAGGCCTGGACCTCCCCACCGGCACCGGCTACTGTCCTACATGCATCTCTAATTAACCCCAACTATCTTTACCGTACATCTTTATCTAGATTGGGAAATAGTTTGTGGAACCTTCTTTTGTTTATGCAAAATGTAATTGCATTGCATAATGTTAGCATATTTCACAGTGTGGTAACAAAGCTGCATTAACAGGTTTACTAGTGCGATGTCGGTGACCGATGCCATACGTGTTGGGGTCGGCGTCCGCGGCGCACACGCGGGCGCGCGGTCAGCGGTCAGGCCGAGCGGCTCGGCGAGCCGGCGGCGGCGCCACCCCGCGCGTGTAAATGGCTTCAGTTAATTAAGTTTAATCAGAGCAGTGATGGCCTGCTGGAGCGAGCGACGACCATCTGCCCGCCGTTTCACGCCCACATATACAGTTACAAGCACAGGCCATGTCCCCGTAACGTTTATCAGAGAAACCTTATAGCTTAACTGTCGATAGTGTTCATTTACTCACGTTAATTAATTTGAAACGTAATAATAAAATGTGTCACTGTTTTGATTTTAAACTGTTAGTGTTACCTACGTAACACGTAGTAACGCTGCCTATCAAAAAGCGGTATCCAATGAACTTTCATGTTACATATTAAATCAGATAATAGTTTTATTGTTCTAAACTGAACACCAGTCGTATTGTCGACTTGAATTGAATTTTACGATTTCCAGAATAGGACAAAAGACACTAATAACTGGAATAAACAACTGCGTTTGAATACATAAATAAATTGTTTTCCGTTTTACGAACGACATGATGTCAATACTGTTCTAGCACGATATCTTGGATTAGTTTATAAAATAAATTAATTATTAGAAAAGTAGAGACGCTGGAAGAGGTACCTCCTCTCTAACTAAACCCATTTTCTTTGTCGATATGAATAGCTGCCTAAATAGAAGTTTCTAGCTTCTTTTGCGAAATTAATAAAGTTGGACTACGAAATCGTGTTGGAAAGTTTGAATACGTTTTGAGGGTAACTGGAATTTAATGGGGCATTGTGTACAGATATCGATGGGTGGGGCGCGGATAGCTTAGCAGATAGTCAAGTGTAGCGTGCTGTGCGACCATTAACGCAGCGTGACGAATCGTCCGGCGGAGGAGCCGCGGGGCGGTTGCGGGGCGTCGGCGTGCCCTGCCCGCGCCGCACGCGATCTTATCGCCTTCGCGAACATCGCATCGCACTGCCCGCCCGTGTCTGTTCCGTGACTGCCTTCGCCCTATCTTCACTACTTCAGCCATAAATTAAATTTAGGCTATCACAAAAGTTTCAATTCTGGCTGCAGTTATTCAAAGCTCGGTGACAGGCGCGGGCGGTTGGCGCGGCGCGTAATGAGCGGCGAATCCTTTGACCGGCTGCAGTGGGTGCGGGCGCGGACCCAAACGCTCAGCTAATTAGGCGGCTCAGATTCAAAGCCGCGGCCGAATTACTGCGATTGTACTCGAGGATTAACTGACTCCCTACACTTTAACTATCCGACCGCATAGTTTATGCAGAATTGTGCAGTCCATAAAGAACCAGCCATGCCTTTCCTAACACCTGATACACAATAGAGACATAAAAGAAAAATGCAAGGTTCTAGCGTCATGGATCGAGGAGCTCCCCATGCAAATATCAACATGAACTTTAAATGTCACAGGCGGTGATTCGTGACCCAGTGTCGAGGCAACTCAGGTAGAACAATGACAATGAGGCTCGTTGGACGCTATCCATCACGAAATACCTGATGAAACGACTTTTAAAAGGCGCCGCAATTTAGGAAATCATGTTATCGTAACATTGATAGAAGTAAAATGTTACATAAAGATCTGTTGAATAATTCAGCACTACAAGTCAGAATACTTTCAGTTTAAAGGCGTATGTTCGTAAATCAGCAATGTCCAGCGAATGCTCAGTATCAATAAACTCAGCATCCTTATCGCGCGACCCTCATTTATTTGGGAATCAATTCGACACGTGAACGCCCAACGTGTTATGTTTCTACGTGCCCCATTGTAAACTTTCGTCCCCAATTCTACTAACAATCAACAGTTTAACTATTTACAATGGCCAAGTGGAAAAGGGTTCTCAGACTTTCATTACGAAATGTAATTTAGTTACGAAGCCTTACTTCACGACGTCCTTCATTCAACAATTTCGCCACAAATTGCCTTCGGTAAATATATTTTTGATTAATAATTTTACAAGTCACTCATAAGAGCGGAAAGTTAAACCAGGGTTGTTCTCGGTTAATCCCGGTTGTCTGTTCTAAGCCGGGATGTGCCGATGGTGACATGGGCAATCCTCGCCGGCCGGGCGGAGGCGGCAAATCCTTTCGCGAAATCCGCGACGAATATAAAGAGCCACCCGGATTTGAGAGCTCGCTTTGTGGTTGCGAAGTGTACTATTGCGACACAACCGCAGAGTTATGTACAAAAATATTCCCGTAATATTTCACATAAAATGTGTTTTTTTTAATGTATATCGAAATGACATAACACAATATATGTAAAGCAATAAGGATATGTAGCCACGGCATGCTGTGTGCTATAGGGAATTCAATAGGCAAACGGTGACGTTGGATATTTAATCAGTTTCGGACCGCGACAACGGCAGAACTAGCCAGTGCAGCCAGTGGTGGTACAACAGAGCCGGCGAGCAAACAGAGAGGCTATTGTGCGTGAGCTCGGGCTGCCAATGTTTCAGGCCAGTTTGCGACTACCTCGAGTCAACACCGCCGCACCGCGTCGCCGACCGGACCATTGTTATTAATTACAGCCTAGAATCAAACTACATATAACCTCTATTATAAGGCTATTTCGGTAGCACCTAGCAAATATCATGTGGTTATGCCGATGCATAATATAAACGTAGTGCACTGAAAATCTGCGATTTCGTGCAACAGCAAGTGAATTACCGAATTGGACCTTAGAAAGGGGCTTCGAACATGGAATAAAACAATAGATAGCGGCGTCCGCAGCGCGAGGCGGTCGCGTGACTGTCTCGCGCGTGGTTTATACGACTTCCTTTGTTTCTTCACATTGCTTGCATTGCACACTTTCAAAGCTGATTTTTACTCGCAAACAATGAGGTTCCTAGGCCCGGCTTTAACAACGCTAATTAGGTAAATTCGAGGCAATTAACCGTTAGCGTCTTCCAGCACGTTTGTAGCCTTGGCGACCAATAGAAACGTAGTGCTTGCTAATAACGTAACAGCAGCGGTACTATTTTATACGACGTACTAAACTCAAACATAAACCACGACCGATACACTATAGGAAGAAACGGGAATAGCTCCCAGCGTTATTAATTCATGTTTTCCACAAATACAATGAGGAGAAAGCAACATAAAAACGGTCGTTGACAATGGAATAATAGGCATACACCTAATACAAGAGTTTCCCACAAAGGACATTAAAACAAAGAGCCACGCGACGCAATCACCTGGCACATTATACGATGTGAGTATAGAAACATGATTATCTATGTAAATCTCAGGTAGGCTCCGCTGCCTTGGAATGGAAAGAATATGCTATAAATATGACCCAACAGAATAATTATATTGATATTATTTATTTTGTTTTATGGCCAATATTTGTGTCACTCAGGCTACTATGAATGTTGGCATCCCATAACGCGGAATATTTTTTCCTAAACTGGTTTAAAGAACATATAATAAAACATTTATCAATGTTGTTGGGACCACTAGTTTGACTACTGTATTAGAATTTGAATTGTATTGTCATCGCCAAAAAGTATAGAACTAGTTTCTAATTATGTATTCAAACAAAATTGTATCATTTATATGATAATCAATTCTATTTCACTATATTTTGTTTCTTGCACATAATTTACTTTAGACTTCCTATTACAAGTATCATGAGCATAGTGAATTTAATTTAAACGTACCTACACTGTAGTTCCGTTAGCTAGCAAAAGGCTAATTGCGTCCGAGTGAAATTATAGCATCGGACATGGGCATTTAGTTAGCTAAACGGTAATAACGTCTAATTCAGAGCAGAACAGGCAGCTTCGCAGCAAGTTTTTTTATTAGTGAAGATAAATAGGTGCACAAACGAGGCCGAGCTAGCGATTAATCTAAGTTTAGAGTAAACAAGAAGGTGAAGTGATCAGCGGGAGCGTTGTTGAAGTTTAATAAGCGTTAGTTAGCGGCGGTGGAGGCGCGGCGGGCAATAAGGCGACTATCTCCGGAGTGGCGCGGAATTACCGCTCCAGCACCAGTCTCCACCCCCGCGGTCTCCCGACACGTTATTACTCATCCGACACATTCGCTAACACGATCATTGTATCAATTAGGCCGTGAACGATCGACTCCGATACCCGCTCTGTCCCACTTCATCGCGCGCATATTGATGCAACGAGGCTCGCCTCCTCACGGCACGTCATTCCTTTCGTGTTTGCGCCAACTTCCAACAGACACGTAAACGTGCTGCGAAAACAGGAAAAAATTATGTATGCATTATTATTCGCCACGAGAATTAAAATAATATGACATAAAATGTGCCGGGCACAACAACATCAAGTCGTAAAATAGCCAATTAGGATTTTAAATGTAAACGAGGCGAGCGGAGCCTAAAGCGCAACGCGGTGCATGCGGACGAGGCGAGCCGTCAAAGCGAGAATAATCTCATAACCGCGGCCCGGACGCGGCCAGCTTACGCCGGGCGCCGAGCACCACGCCGCGCCGCCCAAGGGCTTACCGGGATCGCTCTTTCAGCAAACATCGCCGCGTAAGATTTACTACCCCCGATACCTACACTAAGAATACTCATTAACTTTTTGAATTAGGTATAATGGCTGGTCGGGTATTCATGCGCATCGAATTCATCGTTACGATAAATTCTCGAAATTGGGATTAGGTGTAGCGGACAATTAACCGGTGCGAAGTTTCGCAAGCGGTTGGCAGCGAGCAGCGCGCAGCGAGCTCGGTAGGTTGCGGGCGGCTATTCTAGCGGTTCGTGCACTTCAATTTCTCCGCGCTCGCTGATGCGTGGCGGCGCAATCGGGCGCGGCTCAGCGATTCCGATCCGATTCGCGAAGCCGCTTGCCCCATTGCAACATTACCTACCTACTTCTTCCGCCAAGGCGAAGAAAAACTTCCTCACAAAAATACGCGGACACCGTTTCGCTAATTACAACAGTAAAGTGCGCCAACAATCTAATTAAGATTGCGCGTACATTTAGGATTCTAGTTGACGGTAAACAATCTTATTGTTCGCAATTCGGGTACAAACACAGGTATGAAAATAGAACAAAGAGCATGCGGTGAGACCGAGGCAGAGGGGCCTGGTGCGAGCGCCGCACTGATTACGACTTCATATTTAATGATCCACTCACATGGGCCCGCAACGAGCCGCAAACTAATTTCAATACCGGCCTGGATATTAAATGAGTATCGCCACAGAAAACAACGCTATGGGAAAAGTGCAAAAAGATTGCAACACTAGAATGCAATTTTCTTAGGCACGTAATAATGCTTGTAGGTGTGCCAGATTAGGTGTAGTTGCAACACAGTAAGACGGCTCGGCGGCGCATCGGTGGAAAAATCGGGAAATGTGTGAAGAGAAAGTGTTTCATATGTGTAGGCTCCTCGGCGGGCTCCGGGCGGGGGTCGGGCGTCTCGGGCGTCGGTCGGGGCGGCAAGACGGCCGCGCACAGTTTAATTTCCCACGAGGTCGATCTCCGCGCGCCGAGCGCAGCCCGCGGGAATTAATTGCCAGTAATGAATAGTCAAGTGAACGTCCGTTAATTATGTATGCCTACCGGAATTTTGGAGATACAATCGACAATTACACTCGTTTCTTACCGCGAACACATGAGTTTGTCAGATTACCACGCTGACGACTACAAAGCACCTTTTGTGGTGTAATAAGCGCGAAGTAGAGTTAAATAAGCTGACGATGACCATAGAAATACTAGCAAAGAAACGTTTGCGGTCGAAACTTTAAAGCGAATGTTTAAAAAGCGTAGCACCGTCATGTAGCTTCGTTGTAACCCAGATAGTAGTTTTCACACGGATTGCAGCCGTCGAACAATGCAGGTGGCAACTAAACTGTCGTTGCTAAAGTTTAACGACCCGCGATTTCTTGTCAGGAAACTTCACCTCTGGAGCAACTGCAATCGCGAAAAAACACAGCCCATTGTGAAACTATTTCATTGACACAACTGTCGCCGACATAAATAATGGATAATTGAGACTGAGCTATGTGAAACTAATTCCTACACTTCATTATCCACAAGAAAGATGGAATCTTAACTGGAATGCCACATTGTCTGTGAGAGGAATCATGCGACGTATGTGAGAGGATCTTGAAGACGGAAATAAATCACTAAGTGTACAAGAAAATATTGCGCGTATAAACTATAATGATACTAGAATGGTTTAGAGAATAATAGCAGATTCAAAGCCACTACTTGAACTGAATAGACATGCGCTTATGACTTTCGCCTCCAAATTCTGTTACCTCTATTCACAGGACATAAAAGCCTATGGAAGTGAGGTTAAGAAAGCTGGCACGAGACGGTGGCTGACAACACGCCAATTCGATAAGGCGTTATTGACACATCGCGGGGGTTTTCTGCGATCGGCGATTCTATCACATGTGCCGTTACAATCGGTAATGGTGTGTGCAGTTAAGGTGTAGGTTTATTGCTTCCTCGTGGAGGGGCGCCGTGGGAACAGGGCCGGAGATAGTACATCGTTAGAGAGGCACGCGTCGTAACGGTAACGCCACCTATATGCATACTGCGACAACACGCCCGGCGCCCGCAACCGCCCCGCACTAATAACGCTCGTCCAGTGTAATACAAGGTTTATGTAAGCGTTATGTTAAAACTGCTAGCGCGGTGATCATCATGCATGAATAATTATTAGCATTGCAGTGTTAATGGGTAATTATTACTTGTGTTCATGTACATAAAGGAAAACAGTAGTCAGTCAACCCTACAATGCATACTTGTAAGCACAAAAAGTTTATCCGGAATCTAACCGTCTAAATGAAGCATTAACGTCCGACACATCGATCCGCACGGTTAGTGAAGACATTAGAGAAGCAGTTACTGCAAATGAAACAGGTAAACCGCGCAATTACTTAGTTAATGATCGAAAGTGGACCGCTTACTCTTGTGGTATTTGAAAGACTTGCGTCGTAACAAAACGCGTTTGTTCGCGGTCTGTTTGTACGAAGCCCATCATCACCCCGTCGAGGGCACGCTGAGCGCTGTGATGATTTCTACGTATACTCGCATGTAAAACGTGAGAATGGCGGTCGTGGGGTTCACACGACACGCGACTTCGTGCAGAGACACGGTACCGCTATTCCATATTACCACAGAAGAGTAAATGGAGCTAGCGCTCCCCGATAGAAAGGCGATGTGAGCTTTTGACGCGTGCCACTGTTAGGTACTCAGTACCTATATCCGTCAAGCGCTTGGAATCTTACGTCAGTCTTGCCCAATTTCTTCTCAATGCGCCGCTTAGTAATATTT